>BKZX01033610.1:105704-117257 GCA_014362285.1 Fagus crenata
AACCAAAAATAAAAGAAAAATTATATTCCAATTATTTTAAGTTTAAGCGGGAAATTTTACTTTTTTTTATTTTTTTATTTATTTTTTTTTAACCAATGCCTAACTAAGCAAAAGTTAAAAAGAAAAATTATATTCTAATTATTTTAAGTTTAAGTGGGAAATTTTATTTATTTATTATTTTTTTATCATGGTTTGTTTATTTTTTATTAATTGTTTTAACCAATGGAATCTAATATTGGTGGCTTTGACGGCTTGGGTGAAGGTTTGTAATCGTTTTGTAGAATTAGGTGTTTATTGATAAATATTGTAAATAGGTTTCAACAATTATAATTGGTCTCAACATTTATAAAGTATTTGTTTAAATGAGCAATTCGCATGATAAAATTCATAATCGGTGTCATTTATTGTAAAATAGAATCAAATTTTGACGGATATG
The DNA here is from genome assembly GCA_014362285.1 of Fagus crenata. NCBI lineage: Eukaryota > Viridiplantae > Streptophyta > Magnoliopsida > Fagales > Fagaceae > Fagus > Fagus crenata. The sequence goes on from BKZX01033610.1 coordinate 106,141, forward strand.
ATGGTTTGTGTGAAATTTTTTAATTAAGTTGTCGAAATATGTATTTTGGTGATAATTATAGTAAAGTATGTTTTACTAATCATATTTGGTCTCAATTGTTGTAAAGTATTTATTTAAGAGTACAAAATGGGTGATAAAATCAGTAAAATTTGTCATTTATTGTAAAATGGAATCAAATTTTGACGGTTATGAGGGTTTGTGTGAAATGTTTTAATTAACTTGTCGAAATTTGTATTTTGGTGATAAATATAGTAAAGCATGTTTTAGTACTTGTATTTGGTCTCAATTATTGTAAAGTATTTGTTGAAGAGTACAATATGGGTGATAAAATTCGTAAACTTTATCATTTATTGTAAAATGGAATCTTTTTGGATGGTTAGTGATTTTTAGTAACTAGTTTTTAAATCTAGTACTTTTTGTGATAATTTTAGTAAACTTGGTTATAATTCGTAATAGTTCTCATTTTCAGTATTAATATTGTTTATTATTGTACAGGGGTGTGAGGATGTGTAAATAGTGTTAATTGAAGTAAATTTTTGGCGGCTGTGATTAGTAAAATTTGTGTGAAATATTGTTAATTGGTTGATAAAATTTGTACTTTTGTGTGAAATTATCGTATTGGAGTATTATTCCGTAATATTTTTGTTTTTCCTCGTACTTGTTGTGATAGATCGTGTAATATGTGTGAGTTTAATTAACTTGTCCCTTACTTTTTGTATTTGCTTCTTAATTATTGTTATATGAGTGTTATTTATTGTAATTGGTGTGTCAATTTATGTAATACCTGCTACCTGAGCAGCCAGTCAATTTTTTCTAAATGCCAATTATACCCCCTACGGGAAAAAAAAGTTACAGGACGTAAGTATTTCCTACTAATATATATACCTTACGTTAGCCACCAAACGGAATCCATGTAATTATGGTATCAACCTATAATTCAAAACAAGCCTAATACTTCAACCTCTTATAAAACCCAAATGAAATTATTCCGTATGTGCTTTACTGTTGACATTGTGAAATCTTTGTTATTATATAACATGGATTCACGATAACTTATATATATATACAGATTCCCTTTCCATTATATACTTATGTTTCACTGATTCATATGTATATACTTTAATATGCAGAGACTTGCCTTCGATTGCTATATGACTCGATGCCTCAAAGTATAGAACCTACTAATGTGAACTGGTGCGCCTGGGAATTATAATCTAGAGAAGCAAAATAATTCTAATGGAAGGGAGAACTTTTTACGTGTGGACACTAAATAATGAGGGGAAGATGTATATATATATGTACACGGCAACCTTAGCTAGGGTTTAGGCCAATTTACTATAATAACCCTATTTAATATACTTATTATCTAATTAACCCCTCCAAAATAAATAACTCTTATTTAAATTATTTTCTTTAATATCCAATCCAATTTAGCCTACTATTGGGCCTATTTATACAACTTCTAAATTAAATTTTTAACTATGTGTTGAACTTAACCGATTGAACAATACTAATTTTTAAAAAATTTGGGGTGTTATATCCTTCTCCCTTTAAAAGAATTTCATCCTTGAAATTATACGTACCTCCATTTTGGAATAATTGGGGATATTTGGATTGCATTTCATCCTCGCGCTCCCACGAGGCTTCTCCCGTGGAATGATTCCTCCACAAGACCTTCATGAAACGTATAGTCTTGTTACGTAACACTTGGTCTTTGCGATCCAAAATTTTCATTGGCATTTCTTCATAAGACAGGTCCTTTTGAACTTGGAGTGGCTCATAACTCAGTATATGTGAGGGGTCAGAAACATATCTCCTTAACATGGATATATGGAACACGTTATGTATCCCAGACAAAACCGGTGGTAAAGTAAGCTTGTAAGCCACAAGGCCAACCCTTTCCAAGATCTCAAATGGTCCCACGTAGCTAGGGCTTAACTTTCCCTTTTTACCAAACCTCATAACACCTCTCATTGGTGCCACTCGTATGAAAACCATGTCTCCTATTTCAAACTCCAAGTCTCTTCTTTGTGTATCAGCATAACTCTTTTGCCTGCTTTGAGCTATACGTAATCTTTCCCGAATTAATTCTATTTTTTTACAAGTCCTTAGAATAATCTTAGGACCCAATATCTTCCTCTCACTAACCTCATCCCAACAGATTGAAGACCTACACCCTCTCCCATATAAAGCCTCATAAGGTGCCATCCCAATACTTGCTTGATAGCTATTATTATAAGCAAACTCCACTAAGGTCAAGTGATCAATCCAACTACCTTTGAAGTCTAAGGCACAAGCTCTTAACATGTCTTCTAAGATCTGGATAGTCCTCTCAGACTGTCCGTCTGTTTAAGGGTGGAAAGCAGTACTAAAGTTCAACTTAGTACCTAATGCCTTTTGCAAGCTACCGCAGAACCGTGAAGTAAATCGCGGATCTCTATTAGAAACAATAGAAACTGGCACCCCATGCAACCTCACAATCTTGTTAACATAAATCTCTGCAAGCTTGTCAAGAAAGTAGTTCATTCGAATTGGAATAAAGTGGGCAGATTTAGTCCAACGATCCACCACCACCCAAATAGCATCATGGTTCTTAGATGTCCTTGGTAACCCACACACAAAATCCATAGAGATATTTTCCCACTTTCACTCAGGTATAGGCAATGGTTGCAACAACCCCGAGGGTCTTTGGTGTTCCACTTTAACTTGTTGGCAAGTTAAGCATTGTTCCACAAAATGAGCTATCTCTCTTTTCATGTTATTCCACCAATAAACTTCTCGAAGATCACGATACATCTTGGTACTACCCGGATGAACTGTGTAAGGAGAATGGTGTGCTTCCTCCAAAATCTCCATTTTGATTGCTGAATCCTTAGGCACACAAAGTCTGTCACCAAACCTCAAAGCACCGTCATTGGAGATATTAAATTCAAGCCTATTTCCGCCATGCACTTCTTCCATGATTTTCATCAACTGTGGATCACAACCTTGAGAAGATTTAATTTTCTCAATTAAAGTTGGTTGTACACTCAAACTAGCCAAATAAGATTGGGAGCCACCAATCACAACCTCAACTCCAAGTCTTTCTAGATCATTAATGATATGCTTCTAAGTAGTTAATAATATGGCTAAGAAGCCATAAGACTTTCGACTGAGTGCATCTTCTACAACATTGGCCTTACCAAGATGATAATTAATTGAGTAGTCATAGTCCTTAATCAACTCAAGCCATCTCCTTTGTCTCATATTCAACTCCTTTTGAGTGGAGATGTACTTTAGGCTCTTATGGTCTATGTATATTTCACACCTCTCGCCATACAAGTAATGCCTCCATATTTTTAATGCAAAAATAGCAGCAGCCAATTCTAGATCATGTGTTGGATAATTCTGTTCATAACTCTTTAATTGTCAGGACGCATAAGCAACCACCTTGCCATGTTGCATTAGTACACAACCAAGTCCCTTGTGGGACGCATCACTATAAATAACAAAGCCACTAGAACTCGAAGGAATAGTCAATACCGGAGCGGAAACCAACCATTGCTTCAACTCCTGGAAACTCCTTTCACATTCATTTGTCCATTCAAACTTTGCATTTTTCCGAGTCAAACGAGTCAAAGGAGTTGCAATACAGGAAAATCCTTCCACAAACCTTCTGTAATAACCTGCAAGACCCAAGAAACTCCTGACCTCACTCACATTAGTCAGTCTAACCCAATTGACCACGGCTTCAATCTTGCTAGGATCCACAGTATCCCATCCCTAGAGATCACATGCCCCAAGAACACCACACGATCCATCCAAAATTCACACTTCTTCAATTTAGCAAACAACTTCCTGTCCTTTAGAATTTGCAACACAATTCTTAAGTGCTCCTCATGCTCTTCCTGGCTTTTAGAGTAAACTAAGATATCATCAATAAAAACAATAACAAAACTATCCAGGTACTCATGAAATACCCTGTTCATCAAATCCATGAAAATAGCTGGCGCATTAGTCAGACCAAAAGGCATCATTAAGAACTCATAGTGACCATACTTAGTCGAAAAAGCTATCTTGGGTATGTTTTCCTCCTTAACCCTCAACTGATGATAACCTGATCTCAAGTCAATCTGGGAGAAAACTTCAGAGCCTCGAAGTTGATCAAACAAATCATCAATTCATGGTAAAGGATACTTGTTCCTTATGGTTACCTTATTCAACTCCCTATAATCAATGCACAACCTCATGCTACCATCCTTCTTTTTAACAAACAATGTCGGTGCACCCTAAGGGGAAGCATTGGGCTGAATAAAACCTTTGTCTAGCAAGTCTTGCAACTGTTCCTTCAACTCCTTGAGTTCAGCAGGAGCCATTCTATATGGTGCCTTGGAAATTGGACCAATTCCAGGAACTAGGTCAATAGTAAACTCAACCTTTCTCTCAGGGGGTAATCCAGGTAAGTCTTCTGAGAACACATCTGAAAATTCTTTCACTACCGAAATGTCTTCGGTCTTTAGTGCTGTTTCCTCACTCTTTAACGCATAAGCCAGGAACCCCTTACAACCTTTCCTAAGCAATCGCTTTGCTTGCATAGCTGAAACTAGTGGAGGTGGTCTCACCACACGATCTCCTTCAAATACAAATTCAGCTTGACCAGGAATTCTAAACACCACTTTCTTTCCAAAACAGTCAATGGAATCATGGAAGGTAGATAACCAATCCATCCCTAATATTATGTCAAATTCATACATATCCAGCAACACAAGATTTGCTTCTAATTCTCTCCCAAAGACTAGGACATTACATGATTTGCACACTTTATCCGTACACATTACATGTCCGTAAGGTGTATCAACAGACAATTCGAAATCAAGACTCTTGGGTATCATATTTAATCTCCGTGCAAAACCATGAGAGATGAAAGAATGTGTTGAACCAAAATCGAATAACACTTGAGCATGTTGATTAGTAATAACAAGCATACCTGACACCACAGATGGGGATGTCTTAGCATCTTGCTTAGTTAAAGCAAAGACTTGACTTGCCACTTTCGGTTTTTGTTGGTTCCCATCTGCTTTGTTTGTCTGCTCATTTTGCTGTTTTGGACAATCCTTGATGAAATGTTCAGTCTTGCCACATTTAAAGCATGCTCTAGTCTCCAAGTAAGATGTCCTATTATGATTCTTTCCACATCTTGGACAAGCTTGATGAGTCTTCTTGCTTGAGTTAGATACCCCATGTTTCTTGAATGAACCACCACTAGACTTTCCCTTTAGGAAATTACCCGACTTTGGCTTCCTTTCTTCATCATTTGTCTTCGAGAGGTGTTTGCAATTCCTTTCCGCTATAAGAGCTTGATCCACCACTTCTGCATATGTTTCCAATTTGAACATGAAAATTGGTCCCTGAATTTCTTCCCTTAAGCCCCTCTCAAAATGTCTAGCCTTCCTTACTTCTATGTCTACCATGTGTGGAGCAAAACGTGATAACTCAACAAACTTACTCTCATTCTTGTACACTAACTGGTTCCCTTACTCTATGCGAATGAACTTAGCTTCTTTTTGGAGCCTCAAGCTATCAGGAAAGTACCTTTTTCAAAAGAGGTCCACAAATTGCTACCAAGATACGACTCCTCCCTCATGTGTCCTCTCTGTAGATTCCCACCACTCTAGTGCATCACCCTTTAACATAAAGACTGCAAGGGTAACTCGCTGCTCATCTCTAACATTCATTGCCTTGAAGAGCCTATCCAGTTCCTTAAGCCAGTTGTCAACCTCCAGTGGATCTTTTGAACCCTTAAAACTAGGAGGATCAAGCTTTCTAAATTTCTCCAAAGCACTCATCGGGTTGGTTGCTCCAACCTGAGGTTGCACAACCTCGGTCAAACCACCTATTGCTTGGATAATAGTTTGAAGGATATCAGATGTTCCCACAGTGCTTGGTAGACTGTTCCTTGAGTTCTTTCTTGGTGGAGCCATCTATGCAGTACAATAGGGTAGTATAAGTAAAAATTTAGATAACCCCAAATTATAAATCAAGCATACTAATAACACAACGAACTTTCTATATACCATAACAAAATACTACATAAGGTCGAATCTCATTACCACTAAAGTTATTGACAAAACTTACTCTTGTTTTAAGAGTCCTCAAGACTAAACCTATGAGTCTACAGAATCTTAAACCTATGCTCTGATACCACAACTGTCACGACCTGAACCCAAACCAAGGATTATAGGTATATGACTTGACATATTTAACACCAAGCTTAGCTTAGTAGAAATAGAACAAGAGATTTAAACCTGTAACTTAGAAAAACTAACAACCAAAAATGAAGCAGAGCAGAACTAGATATCCATAATATAATCAATCAGAAATATCATTCTAATACTTCAAAATAAATCATAATTCTCCTGATAAAAATATCCCATCCTGAAACACAATAAATAAGCCTTAAACTATAACCTGAACGTTGTAAAATTAACGAGTTTACAATCCTTAATAAAATTTGGAACAAATAAAACCAATCTACTAACATTTCTCTCTAACATAACGTAGTCTTCACTTCACAGCTCTAATAGTCACCAACTAGTCAGATTCAAAGAGTCCACTGCTCTAATCTGAAAAGTGGGGAAGGGAAGTGGGGTGAGCTTGATTGCTCAATAAGAGACCACATCACACGACATTCTCAAATAAAAATACGTATTGCTTAAATAATATATTTACTTTACAAAACATTCACCAACAATACGAATGATTTTTTTTTTTTTTTTTTTTTTTTTTCCAGTATAAACAGTACATTGAAAATTGCATAATTTCTAGAAATAGATAACTATTCTTATAAAACTTTGTCAAATTCAATAAGCAATATATAAGAACGATATACTTAATCATAAGATTGTTTTCCACAATTCAATCTGTAAAGAACGATAAATAGTAAATTACTGTATTAAAAACATTAGCCAGACAAGACTTATGCTGCTAAACAATCAGTGGGTGAGTCTCATGGGAAATAATATCCTCAAAGAGGTAAACAGTAACAATAGCTCATGAGTAACGATAACAATACAATGGCTCTGAAGAGCAATAATACAATACACCACACCACAATAACGATACCTCGGCCGAAGGCCAACACTTAACCTTGTGTTGGCATAGGTTGTAGACAGTCTAGCTGACCATTTGAAAACATTTTATTTTTCTTAGAAAATTCATAAATACAAATTATATAATACAATAATCAGTATAAGGAACTAACAATGATTTAAAATTTATAATTTTCACTCTTTGAAATATATATATATATATTGAGAGATGTCATGATCCAGAGTCCACATACCTTGAATATCCAAGGCCAAGTTTTACCTCCAATGTCTAGGGCGATATCAACTAGAACCTAAAGAAAAATTAGATGGCCCAATAAGGATAGGTACTATCTTAACTATCAATCTAAGCAAAGATAAAACTCTAAGGAACATATAAGGATTTAATATTGATACCTAATTAATCCAGTTCTCAATTTTTTGCTAAACTATTTAAACTCATTAAAGCAGCCCTAAAAATATAACATAACAGTACCTAAAACTATAACATGGCAGTGCCTAAATATTGTTTTAAATTCCATCAAAACTCCTTTAATATTTAACCACCCACACTACCAGTATTTATCCATAACTAATATATATACCTTACGTTAGCCACCAAACGAAATCCATATAATTATGGTATCAACCTATAATTCAAAACAAGCCTAATACTTCAACCTCTTATAAAACCCAAATGAAATTATTCCGTATGTGCTTTACTGTTGACATTGTGAAATCTTTGTTATTATATACATGGATTCACAGTAACTTATATATATACATTCAAATATAATAACACTGCTTCCTAGGTATTAGTAGTTCATTACCCTATAATTATACATAGATACATTCTAATATATTACATGTTTCTACAATGAATCATGTTAATAGCCTCCATATTCAAATGAATATTTCTATCACCTTAGGATTATAGGAATGAATCAACGTGATTAAGGAAAATATCTATATAGATTCCCTTTCCATTATATACTTATGTTTCACTGATTCATATGTATATACTTTAATATGCAGAGACTTGCCTTCGATTGATATATGACTCGATGCCTCAAAGTATAGAACCTACTGATGTGAACTAGTGCGCCTGGGGATTATAATCTAGAGCAGCAAAATAATTCTAATGGAAGGGAGAACTTTTTACGTGTGGACACTAAATAATGAGGGGAAGATGTATATATATATATGTACATGGCAACCTTAGCTAGGGTTTAGGCCAATTTACTATAATAATCCTATTTAATATACTTATTGTCTAATTAAGCCCTCCAAAATAAATAACTCTTTTTTAAATTATTTTCTTTAATATCCAATCCAATTTAGTCTACTATTGGGCCTATTTATACAACTTCTAAATTAAATTTTTAACTATGTGTTGAACTTAACCGATTAAACAATACTAATTATGTTAAAAAATTTGGGGCGTTATAGAAACCCTTCAATAACAATAGGCCCAAACAATAACCCTAAGTCATGTCTTCCACAGATTGTATCAAGTGGATCAAAATTGGTTCTCCTTCTTTCAAACCCATCTTGAGTGTTGGGCTCTTGCTAGCTTCATCCGAAGTGGATTGCACCAATCCTTGCATTGCTTCTTTGATCTTCTTGGCTCTTGATCTTGTAATTGGCCCATCTGGAACTTGTAAAGGATCTTTAAGACTAAGCCCACCTTAGTTCCCATCAGTCCCCAAGACTCTTGTACCGTAACATTAGAGTCTTGTGCCCTCTTGGTTGTGGGGTCAACCATCTTACCTCACTAGTTGGCCTTACCTTACGCCAACCCATTCCATGGAACGCCAATATCGTTACCCCTATGTTGACACCGGCGGAAAATCCGACCTAAGAGAGGTGTGTTAGGTCTTTTCTTTTTATTTTCCTAGATACCGACCCCCATTTGGCGAGTGTGTGTGTGATCTCTATCTCTTTTTCGTTTCGAGATATGAGTTGTGCGTGTGTGTGGGAACTTGTGTACGTGTGTGCGTGTGTGCACAAATTTGGAATCGCCACCAACCATGGGAAATTTAAGGTGTGATTGGGCACCTATGTCTAATAGATTTTATCTTATTTAGACATCTAAAACTAAATGGTCTTGAACCAGAGATAGGTTCGGGGGTTTGCTTATGCGTGGGGAAGGTGTTAGGCACCCCACGACATCCGTTTAAGAAAACGGTTACCTTCTTTCTAGTGTTCCCTTTTATTTGCTAAGCCTAGGTTGTTGGTTTTAATTATGTACAAATGTCCCAAATTTGGTCGAGTAATATATCAAGAATGGCAAATGCATTTTGACCTCACTTGGTTTTGATTAGACTCTTTATTTCACTATCCCTTATCTTTGTATTTTTTAAGTTTCCGGGCATTTCAGTGGTATGATGTACTTGAAATCCTATCACCTAGTGCCGGGACAAACAATTAATATTTTTGGTGCCATATTCGGGATCTCTTTACTCTTGATTTCCAAGAGTAAAGCGGTTCGTCAAATGGCGGAGTTTTGGATGATTAATTCACACTTTGGGGAATTTTAGACCATGATCCTATGGGAGTTAGAACGTGTAGAATCCCTTACACGAAAGCACGTACCAGCCACGCCCCTGTTTAAAGGACTCATACCATGGTGTCCAAAAGCCAGGGCGAGCCGTAGCCCTTGGATTGCACCAATTTCGTTTCTAACGCCCACATTACCATGTTTACTCTTTTTAAAGTTTTCATGGCAAAGTGTATTTTAACCACATTTTTATATCAAAGCGATAAACAATCAAGCAAATAATTATGACATATTCACAGCACATAAATTACAAGGAAGAGCATGAAAGTGAATAAAATGTTCATACAAGTAATCACGGTATGTTCGCAGCACATAAATCACAAGTATGACAAAATGGGATGATCATGGTATGTTAGCAGTACATCAATCATAAATATGAAATGACATAAATGCAACATTTAATTGAAATGATAAGGTGTAATTTATGACAATTTTTAGGAAAAGGGTCAAAACCTCGTGGGGTCGGGATTCGATGCTATTTGAAAGGCTTATTCGAATCTCGACACCACCTTAGGGTTTACATGAATAAAATAAAGCAATCTAAAGAGAATTCAATGCCTCTCGGGCTTACACGTGGGTTTAGTACTATTTGAAAGATTTACCTAAATCCGCAAAGCCGAATTGGACTTACGTGGGAAAAATCATTTTGAAAATGGGTTTCAATGCCTTCTCGGGCTTACACGGGGGTTTAGTATTATTTGAAAGATTTACCTAAACCCGCGAAGCCAAATAGGACTTAAATGAGAAAATCGTTTTTGAAAATGGGTTTCAATACCTTTTCGGGTTTACACGGGGGTTTAGTACTATTTGAAAGATTTACCTAAACCCGCGAAGCCAAATAGGACTTATATGGAAAAATCGTTTTGAAAATGCATTGGGAAACTTGTGGGTCCAATGCCTCATGGATTTACATGGAAGTTTTAGTACTATTTGGAAGATTTACCTAAAACCACCAATACCGTTCGGTATTTTTATGCCCAAATAAAAAATGGAAGAAAATGGACAATAATTACAACAATATTGTGAATAATGAGAATAACGAGGTTTGAACAAAGGATTTTCGTGGGTCCAACTCCTATGGGATTACATGATGGTTAATGCCTCTTTGAGGTCTCGCATAATCCATCACGACCAATCGGGATTATCACGCCCAAATCACAAAGGGAAAAATGGGGGATATTCACAATATAATATTCACAAGTACGTAGTAAATGTAAATAAAGCGATAAATGAGCTTAAAACAAAGATTTTTCAAGGGTCCAATGCCTATGGAATTACATGGTGGTTAAAGCCTCATTGAGGTCTTACATAGTCCACCGCGACCAATTGGGATTATCACTCCCAAATCACAAGGGAATAAGGGATATTTACAACATAATATTTACAACGCAAATAAAGCAATAAATGACATTATTTAGGCATGGGAGGTGTATTTTTCGGGTCAAGTACCTCGTGGGCTAACATGGTTGTTACGGCCTCATAGAGGTCTTACG
>BKZX01033610.1:117267-140882 GCA_014362285.1 Fagus crenata
CGTGGGCTAACATGGTTGTTACGGCCTCATAGAGGTCTTACGCACTCTGCCAAAGCCACTCAATATTTGCCGTACTAAAACACGGGGGGAAGGGATAATCACAATATAGTATTCACAAGTACGTAGTAAATGTAAATAAAGTAATAAATCTACTTAGATCTACAAATAGAGACGATAAATGACTAAAAGCATGTAGATAAAACAATAACAAGACAATAAATGAACTAGGAGAGCATAAATAGAACATACATGAACTAAAAAGTATAAAATAGAACATAAATGAGCTAGAAAGCATAAATATAAGTGGATCCTTGTGAATCCTTTCCCATTTTAGGGATCATCACTAGTCACCTCCACTAAGAAAAGGAAAAAAAAGAAAAAGAAGAGGAGAGAGAAAGAGCTTAGAGAGAGAGAGTACCTAGAGAGGAGTCTCTCACTCTAAGACTACCCAAAAACCCTTCCTAAAACCCCTAAACCCTTATTTTTCTGCCTATTCTACGCTCAAGAAGGCCTAGTGCCCGAGCAAAAATTGTGTTGAAGTGAGGGGAGGGGGGCTGGTTTTATAAAAAAACGTGCACGCCTCGCGCGGGTCCATCACGCGCCGCGCGGTATGGTCCAGCGCGAGTTGTACAACTGCCACGTGGCAGTCTTATCCTCCACGCCAACCCCCCATTGAATCTTCCTCGGTTTTCGCGCACGAACCCTTTTCTGACCCAATTTTAGGGCAATTTTGGAGGCCTTCTGGTGCTCAAAATGGCTCATGCATCATATCGTCGGAAAGCTCTCGATGTCTACTTTCCAACGGTATAAATTTTGCACGAATCGGAGTTCGGACGAGAGAGTTATGGCTCCCGAAAGTCGGGGTGTCGGAGCTGTTTTTGTGTGTTTTTCCGGCGAAGATTCCGGTCAAACGGGGGATGCTACCGGCGAACCGAGAGTTGCACGTCGTAGCCGGAGTCGTTATCTTTCCAACGCACCTGGGCTCGCGGGTCAACTTGTAGCGTGTAGGAAAGACTCTGCGCATGAAGGCGGCTGTCCGGGAGAAAAAATGCGTTTTGTTCCCAGCGCGCTTTTTCTTAAATCTTGTCCCAGTTCGCACACGTATTTGACCTAGCTCCCGATGTCGGATTTCGACGTTCCTGGTATCGTTGGAAAGCTTGTTCTGCCCTCTTTTGTAAGGTTCCGGATTTGCGGGAATCCGAGCTTGGGTTCGCGAGATATGGTTCCGCGAACGGGGGCCGTCGGGGTGTTTTTGGTCCGTTTGAGGACAGTTTTCCGATTGTGATTCCGGCTAGACCCGGTAAAATCTTGGCGATCCGAGAGTTCCATGTCGTGCATGAGTGTGTCTTCTTTCCAACATGCCCAGGCTTGCGGGTCAACTTGTTACGAGTCAGGAAGACTCTGTGCGCAAGCGTGGCAACGTCGGTGGGAAAATTCCGGAAATTTCAGCACAGCTTTATTTCGTCGGCTTGTTTTTATGCGAGTGGTAGACGTAGCTCCCGATATCGGATTTCGACGATCTTGGTATCGTCGGAAAGCTTGCGCTACCTACGTTTCAACGGTATTGGTCTTGCACAGAGGCGAGCTTGGGTTCGCAAGATATGATCTTGCGAACAGAGGCCGTTGGAATGTTCCTTATGCCAAGGGGTCATCTTTTGACTGAGGTTCCGGCTTGACCGGAGGAGCTCTTGACGATCCGAAAGTTGCGTGTGGTAGCTGAAGCAAACCTCTTGCTTAAGGGTCTCGGCTTGCGGACCAAGTTGCAGCGGGGCGGAGAGAATCCACGTGCGAATGTTGCCTCCTAAATAGGCTGTTTTGTCCACAACACTTAGCAAAATTTGGCTAAGTGTTAGACCGTTTTTTCACAGTTTTGACCATAACTCCCTCGTTTCTCGTCCGTTTTTGGCTTGTAAAGCGCCGAATTGAAGCTCTCATCATGTTCTTCAGAATGGTCAAGGAGCGGTCAGTTCGATTCAGCTTTTGGTCTAGTCAACGGTTTGGTCAAACCTTGGTCAAACTTGGTCAACCTTGGTCAAACTTGGTCAAATTTGGTCAAAACTTTTCGAACTCTGGGAAATGTATCCCGAACCACATTTTGAGGGTTTCTGGGCATGATGGACCCTAGTCGGATCAGGGACGGCTTGGTCAAACCCTAGTCAACACTTGGTCAAACTTGGTCAAACTTGGTCAAAACTCCCCAAATTCTGGGAGATGTGTCCCGGACTATGTTCTGAGGTTATTTGGTGTGGCGGGCCTTCGTTAGATCGGGCCGGCTCGGTCCGGGCTGTCTCGTTTTGCGTGTCGCCACCCGAGAAAATCCCGTGGGTAAAAATGGGGTTATGACACCCTATCGGTTTGGTCCATAACTCATGTAATGACTAAATCCATAATATTAATTTCTGTTAATATACTTTGTTCAAGCTATACCTGGAGTCCCTCCTTGTGAGGAGACTAAATCATGATTTTTCTTGAAATCACTTTACTTTCTTGAACTTAGTTTCCTTTGAAACTCTTTTCTTTCTTAAACATAGTGTCCTTTGAAAATCTTTTCTTGCTTAAAGATAACTTTAGAAACTTTCATGCATATCCACAATTCATAACATAAAATATTTGAAACATTGTTACTTAAAAAATTTGCATAATCATTTCTTTTGCAACGCAATGTAAATCAGGTAACTCATAATAAATCAAAAGTATTTGATATATATATATATATATATATATATTCTTAAGAAATATGGGCTATTAACCCTCATGACATAATCTCTTACCTCGATCCAGAAGTAGCACAACAGTCTCAAAGCTTGTAGTGGAGTTCTTCTTTACTTTCCTTGTTCAGTCCTAAGACCAAAAGATATCAAAATCCAATGATTAGTAGACATTCTAACTCACAAAGGCACTCTTGCCTTACTTTAACTATCAAGTCTATAGGTTTTCTAACCCTTCTCACATCCTTACCCTTTTAGGTTCCTAGGAGTCTCTATAACTCAACCCAAAGGCAACCAAACAAGCAAACATAGCTATAGTGGCAAAACATCAAAACTAGTTCTATTCACTGCCTAAAACAGAAACCATATTATAGGACTCAAAACATTTATTTTCTGTACTAGATGGTATAATTAGGACATATTAAAATTCACCCATTCAGTAAACACATCATTTATCATGCATACCAAATTTCAGCTCAATTCACTTATCCAATTGCAAGAATAAATTCTTCAAATTCTCACTATTTCATGTTGTTGTCGATTTAATCACCTACAAGATAGTCCTCTTATACATTTTATTTTACCCACTAAAATTTTTTATAATACCATGAAATTTCAAATGGCAACATTAATATAAGTCTACTATACATAGTAAAATTTTCAGCTATGAATAACCTCTGTACAAGTTATAAATATTATCACAAGTCAGTGTACTTAGATATTTCCTCACAGATTTAAGGTCCTAAAAGAAAATTTATAACTCTTTCAATACTAACCCAAATGCTCTAAATTCAAGACTTACATGTTAGATTTTATTATATTCATCTTACGCATCTAAATTCCACAATTACAATTTGTTACCTATTTTATAAACTTGAAACACAAAATCTGCCCAAGGGATAGATTTGCACAGTTTTATCTTAAATTCCCAAAAAAATACCAAACCTCATTATTTTTCTATGAAATTTCATGTATATCACCTAGACATATGATATATTACTCCAAAGAAAACCGTTTCCCCATATCTATTTTATAAAAATCCCAGAATCTCGTGCAACTTTCTACTCACTACAAAAAAGAGAAACATATTGTATTTTCCTCTAGAAACTTAATAACCATCAACTATTAGCCAACAATCCCCCTAAATCCAACTCATGCAGTACCTATTTAAGCTTAATCTCATCATACACAGTCCATATAACTCATAAAAATCAACATGCAAGTCATATAATCCACATCCAAGACATATTTCATCATCAATTGCAAGAAACTACATGATACAACCCAAACTTCAAACCCAATAAAAAATTCCAGCGAAGACCACTTGAAATTCCACATGCATGTACACAATCTTTCATTTTACTCAACCCAAAATCATATTTCTACAAACCCATAACCTCAAAGTGTAAGAATCATGAAATGAAATGAAAGATTTCCTAGAATTTGATGGTTGGAAGCTTACCTAGGTTAGGGTTCTTGATGGAGGAAGGCTAGACTTCACTCGAGCATGGAAGGAGGAGGGAAAATGAGAGGAAAACTAGAGATATTACTCCATTTTCTACTGGACCCGTGGGGTGAAAGTGTCACGATCCGAACCCAAACCAAGGATTTAGGTATATGACTTGACATATTTAGCACTAAGCTTAGCTTAGTAGTAATAGAACAAGAGATTTAAACTTGTAACTTAGAGAAATCTAATAACCAAAAATGGAGCAGAGCAGAATTAGATATCCATAATATAACCAATCAGAAATATCATTCCAATACTCAAAAAAGAATAATTCTCCTGATAAAAATATCTCTTCCTGAAACACAATAAATAAGCCTTAAACTATATCCTGAACGTCGTAAAATTAACGAGTTTACAATCCTTAATAAAATTTAGAATGATAAAACCAATCTATTAACATTTCTTTCTAATATAACGTAGTCTTCACTTCATTGCTCCAATAGTTACTAACTAGTCAGATTCAAAGAGTCCACTGCACTAATCTGAAAAGTGGGGAAGGGAAGGGGGTGAGCTTGATTGCTCAATAAGAGACCACATCACACGACATTCTCAAATAAAAATACATATTGCTTAAATAATATATTTGCTTTACAAAACATTAACCAACAGAATGAATGATTATTCAGTATAGACAATACATTGAAAATTGCATAGTTTCTAGAAATAGATAACTATTCCTATAAAACTTTGTCAAATTCAATAAGCAATATATAAGAACGATATACTTAATCATAAGATTGTTTTCCATAATTCAATTTGTAAAGAACGATAAACAGTAAAATTGCTGTATTAAAAACATTAGCCAGACAATACTTATGCTGCCAAACAATCAGTGGGTGAGTCCCATGAGAAACAATATCCTCAAAGAGGTAAACAGTAACAATAGCTCATGAACAACGATAACAATACAATGGCTCCAAAGAGCAATAATACAATACACCACACCACAATATACGATACTTCGGCTGAAGGCCAACACTTAACCCTATGTTGGCATAGGTTACAGACAGTCTAGCTAACCATTTGAAAACATTTTCACTTTTCTTAAAGACTTCATAAATACAATTTATATAATACAATAATCAGTATAAGGAACTAACAATAATTTAAAATTATAGTTTCACTCTTTGAAGTCTATATATATATATATATTGAGAGATATCATGATCCAAAGTCCACTTACTTTGAATAGCCAAGGCCAAGTTTTGCCTCCAATGTCTAGGGCGATATCAACTAGAACCTAAAGAAAGATTAGATGACCCAATAAGAATAGGTACAATACTTAACTATCAATCTAAGCGAAGATAAAACTCTAAGGAACATATAAGGATTTAATATTGATACCTAATTAATCAAGTTCTCAATTTTCTGCTAAACTATTTAAACTCATTAAGGCAACCCTAAAAATATAACATAACAGTACCTAAAATTATAACATGGCAGTGCCTAAATATTATTTTAATTCCATCAAAACTCCTTTAATATTTAACCACCCACACTACCAGTACTTATCCATAACCAGAGTAATCTTTAAACCTTGCATTAGCCCCTAAAAGGATTCCTTTTCATATTGTAATTAACCTACAGTTTAAAATAACCCAATGTTTCGACTTGTTAGAGCTATCAAATTAAAATACTCCATGTCAATCTCTGTACACATATCATCCTACTTTCTTATATGCATATACGGGTCCTATACCTGATTTCCGTAATCATATGCACTACCAGTATGCATATATGTAACCAAAACTAATATATAATGCCTGTATATACATTTAAAGACAAGCTAAATTAACTTTCATTATAATATACTTTTCGGAACAATATATATACATATCATATCATTAGTTACACAATTCATATGTATAAACTCTACCATATTACTGATCAATAACCACACCTATATAAAACCATAATCTACAATATATATATATATATATATATATCCTATTACTCTAGAATCATTACGCACTACATTGACGGTGGCCTACAGATTTTCAGAACTCTTTTACATGAGATGTCTCAGTTTCAGCATTTGATAATATATATACTCTAATATCCATTGACTTACCTTCAATGTTATTAGTGTCTCCGTTCTTCAATGTGTAGCACTCTTGAGGATTATCTAATATCACTATTTAGTTCGGCTAAGATTTGATTAACGTACGTATGATTACTAACAAGAAAAAGATTATATATATATATATATGTACACGGGAACTCTAGCTAGGGTTTAGGCCAATTTACTACAGTAACCCTAATTAATATTTCTATTGTCTAATTAACCTCTCTAAAATAAATAACTCTTATCTAACTTCTTTTCTTAATATCTGATCCAATTTACCCCACTATTGGGCCTATTTAAGAATTAAATGAAATCATCTTATACAACTTTTAAATTAAATTTTAACTATGTGTTGAACCTTAACCGGTTGAAAAATACTAATTATGTTAAAAATTTTGGGGCGTTATAGAAAGAGAGAGGAGAGTAGAGCTTTTGCTTTCTATTGTTTTGCTTATACTAGAGAATGAGGAGAACTAAATGACGGTGGGATAAAAGGTTATGGCTAGTCAACTTTGGGTTGGGACTTTTGTTAGTGCAATCCAAGTATTAACATGCATGGGAGGATAGATTTAGGGTGGAGACAAGTGGCCAATTCTCATTGGACACCCAACTTATGTGTGCAATGAACCTTTTTGCCTTTATGTTTACTATCAATTACATAGTTTAGGTTTATCTACAATAAAACAATAGGTATCTATGATATTGTACTTACATTAATACTCTTCTAGGATTTGATTAGTTAAACTATATATATATATATATATATATATTAACATTATATCTAACTCATCTACCATAGCTCCTGTGTATACATGTTTACTATTACTAACATTAATCATGTAGCATCACTATATTCCTCTATTTCACTTTGGCTATTAAATAATTACTTGATATATCTATTAGCAATACTAATGCATCTATGTTAATGTAGTGTGGTAATTACTCAATTCAAAATTAATTTCGTTAACCTCAAGGTTTCAACACCTATTAATTGGCTAATTAATCCAAGAACGTTTATGTAAATTTGATTATAAACTAATGATTCATGTTTAAAGTATAATGTTGACTAGTGATTTAATTGGACCGACATGGTCAATCAAATATCAAGCAAATGCAAAGTCGACAAAATGCAAATTCATTAAAGATCAAGTTATCAAGACTCAAGTCAATCAAATATCAAGCAAATGCAAAATCGACAAAATGCAAATTCATTGAAGATCAAGTCATCAAGACTCAATTCAAAGGAATCAAGCTCAAGAATCATATTCCAAGACATATGAGAAGTAAGAGTTAGGTTTTGTAAAGTTTATTAAGATTTGATCTTTAAGGCTCAACTTTAAAAACCAACTCAAAATTCAAAAGCTAACTAATTCAATAAATAAATAAATAAATAAAAACCCACTCACTGATAGTTTTTGTATTTTACCCATTAAAATTTGTACGGGCCAAACCATGAACACTTGAAACAAAATTCAGAAATAGAAATATTATCTTGTAGGAATAATACCACTTTTGTTGGCCATTTCATTAAGTTAATATATATATATATATATATATATATATTCTAAACAAGACTATCTATCACATGGTCCTATTTCTCAATTTATCTCATCATTGATTTCGATCTCATTGGCTCTACCACATTTGAATTATTAATTTGGTCTAGTATATTAAACAATTTCTAAAGGTGCTTTCTTTGACTAGACATTACTAATGGAGCACTAGACATTACTAATGGAGGACTAAAAATTTTATCTTATCATTGTCAAAAAAAAAAAAGAAATGATATTTTGGCTATAAATACTACTCTTTCTAAGTTCTAAAGATGACATAGAAGAGAGAACAAGATCATACAAGAGAAATTTATAGAGAAAGAAAAGAAAACATCTTTTACATCAATCCATCCTTTCTCAACCTTATATTTTCATATCATTCAAATCCTTGATTAAAAATCAATTTCTTCAAAATACTTCTTGAGCCATATTGATCAAATCTTTGATATACTATTAGAGTGAACAAATTGTGTACTACTTGTCATAACCCCATTTTTACCTCCGGGATTTTCTCGGGTATCGACACGCAAAACGAGACAGCCCGAACCAAGCTGGCCTAATCCGACAAGGGCTCGCCACATCAAATAACCTCATAATGGGGTTTGGAAGGCATTTCCCAAAGTTTGACTAAGTTTAACTAGGGTTGACCAAGTTTGACCGAGGTTTGACTAAGTTTGACCAAGCCGTTTCTGACCCGACTGGGGCCCACCATGCCCAAAAACCCTCAAAACGCGGTCCGAGATACATTTCCCAGAGTTTGGAGAGCTTTGACCAAGTTTGACTAAGATTGACCGAGGTTTGATCGGACCGTTGACTAGACCGAAAAACAGATCGGACTGACCTCCCCCTGACTAATGTGTAGAGCATGTCGAGAGCTTCGATTCGATACTTTACGGGTCAAAAACAGTCGAGAAACGAGGGAGTTATGGACAAAACTGCGAAAAAAGGGTCTAACACTTAGCCAAATTTTACTGAGTCTTGTTGACAAAACCACCTATTTGGGAAGCAGGGTTTGCACACGAATTCTTTCCGACCCACAGCAACTTGGTCCGCGAGCTGAAACGTTTAAGCAAGAGGGTTACTTTAACTACAACGTGCAACTCCCGGATCGTCAAGAGCTCCTCCGGTCAAGCCAGAATCTCGATCAGAAAATGACCCCCCGGCATGAGGGACATTCCAACGGCCTCTGTTTGTGAGATCATATCTCGCGAACCCAAGTTCACCTCTATGCAAGACCTATACTTTTAGAAAGAAGGTAACGCAAGCTTTCCGGCGACGCCAAGATCGCCAAAATCCGACATCGGGAGCTACGTCTACCACGCGCACGAAAATAGACCAATGAAATAAGGCTGTGCTGAAAATTTCCCCCGACGTTACCACGCTTGCGCGCAGAGTCTTCATGACACACAACAAGTTGATCTGCAAGCCTGAGCATGTTGAAAAGAGGACACATTCATGCACGGTGTGGAACTCTCAGATCGCCAAGACTTTCCCCGGTCTAGCCGGAATCTTGGCCGGAAAAATGCCCTCCGATAGACCAAAAATACTCCGGCGACCTCTGTTCGCGGGACCATATCTCTCCGTCCCTAGCTCAGTTTTCCGCAAATCCAGAACCTTACAAAAGAGGGTAGCGCAAGCTTTCCGACGATACCAAGAACGTCGAAAACCGACTTTGGGAGCTAGGTCAAATGTGCGCGCAAACACAGACAAAAAATAAGGAAAATGCGCTGAAAATCTGGTGCGTTTTTCCTCTCGGACAACCGCCTTCGCGCGCGAATTCCTTCCGGCTCGCTGCGAGTTGATCAGCGAGCCCGGGTGTGTTAGAAAGACTGCAACTTCAGCTACGAGACGCAACTCTCGGTTCGCCAGTAGCTTCCCCCGTTTGGCCGGAATCTCCACCGGAAAAACGCAAAAAAACAGCTCAGACACCCCAACTTTCAGGAGCCATAACTTTTCCGTCCGAACTCTGATTTGCATAAACTTTATATCATTGGAAAGTATACACTTGGGGCTTTCCAAAGGTATGCTGCATGACCCATTTTGAGTACCGGAAGGCCTCCAAAATTGCCCTTGAAAATTGGGTCCGAAAACTGTGCGCAGCGCGAATTTGTCACGTAGCAGATACGGACGAGCTACAGTACCCGAGTGGGATGGTTGCACGCGGCGCGCTACAGTGACGCGTGAGATCTCTGAAATCCGTCTATAAAATGCACCCCCCCTCCCCTCAACGCTGGGTCCGAAGTCTTAGGCCATTTTTGGGTTTCTTAGGTAGTTTTTAAGCATAAAATAGGGGTTTGGGGTCTTTCTTTGGGGGGTTTTTTTGGGAGATTTTAGAGTGAGAGGCATCTACTTAGGTGCTTCTCTCTCTAACTTCTCCTCATCCTCCCCCTTCTCTCTTTTTCTTTCTTTTTTCTAGTGAATTCACAAGGATCCTTTTAGGCATAAAATAGGGGTTTGGGGTCTTTCTTTGGGGGGGGGTTTTGGGGAGTTTTTAGAGTGAGAAGCATCTACTTAGGTGCCTCTCTCTCTAACCTCTCCTCATCCTCCCTCTTCTCTCTTTTTCTTTCTTTTTTTAGTGGATTCACAAGGATCCACTCTTTTTATATTCTTTAAGTTCATTTATTGTTTTATTTATGTTCTTTAAGTTCATTTATTGTTTTATTTATGTTCTTCAAGTTTATTTATTGCTTTATTTATGTTCATTAAGTTCATTTATTACTTTATTTATTTGCTTTAAGTTTATCTATTGCTTTATGCTTTAAGATCTATTAATTGCTTTCCATATATGCTTTAGATCTATTTATTGCTTTATTTGTGGATATATTGTGTTGTGATTATCCCTTTCCCCATGTGTTTGGGTACGACAATCCCGAGTGGCTTTGGCAGATTACATAAGTCCTCCATGAGGCCGTAACAACCATGTTAGCCCACGAGGTATTTGACCCGAAAAACACACCCCCCATGTTTAAATACCGTCATTTACCGCTTCACTACGTTATAAATATTATATTGTGAATATTCCCCATTTTTTCCCTTTGTAAAAATGGGCGTGATAATCCCGATTGGTCGTGGTGGATTATGTAAGACCTCAAAGAGGCATTAACCATTACGTAATTCCATAGGGTATTAGATCCATAAAAACCCTTTCGCTTTAGATTTATTCATGCTTTAAATATGTTTAAATACTGTCATTTACCGCTTTACTACGTTGTAAATATTATTTTGTGAATATTTCCCATTTTTCCCCTTTGTAAAAATGGGCATGATAATCTCGATTGGTCGTGGTGGATTATGTAAAAAGAGGCATTAACCATCACCTAATTCCATAGAGCATTGGATCCATAAAAAAACCCCTCTGCCTTAGACTCATTATCGCTTTAAATTTATTTGTCGTTTTCCGCAACGCTTTAAATATATTTATCGCTTTCATTTACCACTTTACTACGTTGTACATATTATATTGTGAATATCCCCCATTTTTTCCCTTTGTGATTTGGGCGTGATAATCCCGATTGGTCGTGGTGGATTATGTGAGACCTCAACGAGGCATTAACAACCACGTAATTCCATAAGGTGTTGGACCCATGAAAATCTTTTGTCTTAAACCCCGTTATTTTCATTATTTACAATATCGTTGTAATTATTGTCCATTTTTCTACTTTGATTTGGGCATGAAAACACCGAACGGTATTGAAGGTTTTAGGTAAGTCTTTCAAATAACACTAAACCCCATGTAAATCCATGAGGCGTTGGACCCGTAAAATTACCAACGTATTTTCAAAAATGATTTTCACTCATTTAAGTTCTGTTTAGCTTCGTGGGTTTAGGTAAATCTTTCAAATAGTTCTAAATCCTCGTGTAAGCCTGAGAGGTATTGAAAACCCCTTTTAAAAATGATTTTCGTCATTTAAGTCCTATTCGGCTTCGTGGGTTTAAGTAAATCTTTCAAATAGTACTAAACCCTCGTATAAGCCCGAGAGGTATTGAAAACCCCTTTAAAAATAGATTTTGTCATTTAAGTCCTATTCGGCTTCGTGGGTTTAGGTAAATCTTTCAAATGTACTAAACCTCCGTGTGAGCCCGAGAGGCATTGAAATTCTCATTTTTAAATAGATTTTTCATCATTTAAGTCTTATTTGGTTTCGTGGGTTTAGGTAAATCTTTCAAATAGTACTAAACCCTCGTGTAAGCCCGAGAGGCATTGAAAACCCCTTTCAAAATGATTTTTATCATTTAAGTCCTATTCGGCTTCGAAGGGTGGATAAGTCTTTCAAATAGCATCATCTCTTCGTGTAAGCCCAAGAGACATTGAATTCTCTTCTAAAATTACCTTATTTTATTCATGTAAACCCTAAGGTGGTGTTGAGATTCGAATAAGTCTTTCAAATAGCATCAAATTCCGATCCCAAGAGGTCTTGACCCTTTCCCTAAAAAATCTCATAAATTACATTTCGATTAAGTGTTGTATTTATGTCATTTCATATTTATGATTGATGTGCTGCTAATATGCCATGATCATCCCATATTTTGTTATACTTGTGATTTATGTGCTGTGAATATGCCGTAATTACTTGCTTGATTGTTTATCGCTTTGATATAAAAATGTGATTAAAATACACTTTGCCATGAAAACTTTAAAAAAGAGTAAACATGGTAATGTGGGCGTTAGAAACGAAGTTGGTGCAACCAAGGGGCGTGGCTGGTACGTGCTTTTGGGACACCATGGTATGAGTCCTTTACACAGGGGCGTGGCTGGTACGTGCTTTCGTGTAACGGATTTTACACGTTCTAACTCCCATAGGATCATGGTCTAAAATTCCCCAAAGTGTGAATTAATCATCCAAAACCCTGCCATTTGACGGACCGCTTCACTCTTGGAAATCAAGGGTAAAGAGATCCCGAATATGACCCCAAAAACATTAATTGTTTGTCCCGGCACTAGGTGTTAGGATTTCAAGTACATCCTACCACCGAAATGCCCAGAAACTTAAAAAATACAAAGATGAAGGACGGTGAAATAAAGAGTCTAATTAAAACCGAACGAAGTCACGCTGCGTTTGCCATTCTTGGTATATCGCATGACGGAAATCGGGACATTTGTTCATAATTAAAACCAACAAACCTAGGCTTAGCAAATAAAGGGAACACTAGAAGGGAGGTAACCGTTTTCTTAAACGGATGTCGTGGGGTGCCTAACACCTTCCCTACGCATAAGCAAACCCTCGAACCTATCTCTGGTTCAAGACCATTTAGTTTTAGATGTCTAAACAAGATAAAATCTATTAGACATAGGTGCCCAATCACACCTTAAATTTCCCATGATTGGTGGCGACTCCAAACTCGTGCTCACACGCACACACGTACACATGTTCCCCTCCACACATAACTCATATCTCGAAACGGAAAAGAGATAGAGATCACACACACACTCGCCAAATGGGGGTCGGTATCTAGGAAAAAAAAGAAAAGACCTTAACCCTAACTTTTAAGGTCGAATTTTCCGCCAGTGTCGACACTACTACTCTTTGAGAGAGCATTATTGTGTACAACAAATTGTTTGTTGAAACGGTTTGATCTTCACTCGTAAGAAGATTGTGTGTGGTTACTCTTCACTGTGTAAGGAAGATTTGTAATGGTTTAATCTTCACCCGAAAGAAGATTGTGTGTGGTTACTCTTTACCTTGTAAGGAAGATTTGTAACGGTTTTATCTTCAACCGTAAGAAGATTGTGGTTACTCTTCACTGTAAGGAAGATTTGTAAACAGTTTGATCTTCACTCGAAAGAAGATTGTTGTTACTCTTCATCATGTAAGGAGGATTTGTAACGGTTTGATCTTCACCCGAAAGAAGATTGTCAAATAGTGAATTTGGGAATCCTCAAGAAGTGTTCTTGAGGCAAGGACGTAGGCGGGGAAGCCAAACCTCGATAACAATCATTGTATTTGATTCTCTCTCTCTCTCTCTCTCTCTCTCTCTCTCTCTCTATCTATCTATCTCTTACATATTCAATTACTTATATATACTTGTGCTTGATTTCATATCATATCTATATTGCGATTGAATTGTGTTCTTACATTTGCTAAATCAACATTTGCTATTTGAAGTTAATTTTTAATTCCACATTTAAATTGAAAAAGTTTGCCTCAACCTAAATCACCCCCCCTCTTAGGTTGATATTTGGGTAACAAATTTACTATATGAATTTATTAAATCTATAATCATTTAGTGACTTAGTATCTATATAATTAATTTAGACTACTAAGTAGTGCAGAGCATCACAACTTAATTGAACTATAACCAAACTTAAAGGGTGTAATTTGTAATTTAGCCTAAAAAATATGTTTGTATGATTTTAAAAATCAAACGAAAGAAAGAGCTTTAAGATTTTAAAGTTGGATTAGGATTTGATGGGAGGTTAAACCGTAATGATGTAAGAATTAATCAATATGAAAATAAATATCTAAAAATTAACATTGTTGTCTAAAAATAATTAAAGATTTCTAAAGTGATTAAGAATAGGAAGGTTAAAGATAATATGATATTTTACTAAATTTATAAAAAATTTATAGTAGATATTTTGTTATCATTTCAAATATTTTAGTAAATTTGTAACATTACAATATATTAAAAAGCCTAATATATTTATGAAATTAAAGAAAAATGAATAAATAACACTGCAAAGAAATAATCAAAAAACATCTTATTGAAATTCTTTTAAACTTACCATGGTTTGAAATATAATAGTTGTTGAAAGGTTGCAAGAGCTTAGGGAATTGATACAAGAAAAACTTCTAAATACAATATAAGAGATTTAGGAACTAGAGAGAAAAGATGAGAAGAATAGATGTTGCTCACTACAAAACCAGAGGGTTGGTTATTTATATTGTGATGCCTTGCACCACTTAGTAATCTAAATTTTATATTAGCACTAAGTCACTAATATAAATCTCACCCTCTTGCAAAGCAACACTTGGACTCCACTAAAACTAAAACCCCATTGTTGACTAGTCATTCATGTCTTTCCCCTCCCTTAGTTTATTCTCACATTCTAAGGTTACAAGAACTCATTTCCTCTCTAGAAGCTAAGCTCCACCCAAAACCCCCATGGCATTTTCTTGCTAAAATCTCTAAATGACCTTTAAGGAAAAATCATTCTCACACCTAGACTAAAGATCAAAGAAGTTCTTAGGTAAGGTTTATAATTTTAGTTAAGTTTTTGAAATGGGTATAGTTGAAATTGCTTGGTTGATGAAGTAAAGTTAGGAGTTTTGTTAAATTGAGTTTAAACTATGAAATTGTGGTTACATGTTGATTTTTATGGATTATATGTGATGTATTAACCTGAGATTTGACTTAATTTTCTACTGCATGTGTTGGATCGAGAAAAATGTGTGGCTAATGGTTGATGGCTTTTGAGTTTCTTGAGGAAAATGCAAATTGTTTCTGTTTTTTGTAGTGAGCAGAAAGTTGCACGAAATTATGAAATTTTTATAAAATAGATATCGGAAAACGGTTTTCTCTAGATTTATCTATCATATGAAATTGCATAGAAAAATAATGATTTTTGGTATTGTTTTGGGAATTTATGATAAAACTGTGTAAATCTGTCACCTGTACAAATTCTGTGTTTGAAGTTTATAAAATAGGTAATAAATTGTAATTATGGAATTTAGATGCAAAAGATGAATATAATGAAACCTAACATATAAAACTTGAATTTAGAATTAAGATTTACAACAATTGAACTGGTATTCGAAGAGTTAGGAATTTTCTTTTGGGACCTTAAATCTATTAGGAAATATCTGAGTACATTGACTTGTGGTAATTTCTATAAATTGTATAGATGTCATTTATAGCTGAAAATTCTACTATGTATAGTAGACTTATATTAGTGCGCCCATATGAAATTTCATGGTATTTTATAATATTTTAGTAGATAAAATAAAATTGGAAAAAGAAGACAGAATTTCTAGTACAAGAAATAATGAAACTTTGAAGAATTTATTCTTGCAATTGGAAACGTGAATTGAGTTGAAATTTGGTATACATGATAAATGATATGTTTGATGATTTGGTGAATTTTTGGATGTCTTCATTCTATCATATAGTATAGACCATAGAGGGTTTATGTCCTGTAATACGGTTTCTATTTTAGGCCGTGAATAGAACTAGTTTGGGTAAATTACATTGACATCCCCTTCTTTTAAGGAAACTAGACTCGCTACTCCATAGTTTAGGAAAATGACACTTTACTCCCAAATTTGCAAAATAATTAACACTCTGCCACCTTTTTCATTTTTTTTTTATTTTTTATTAATTTTTTTAACCAATGCCTAACTAACCAAGGTTAAAAAGAAAAATTATATTACAATTATTTTAAGTTTAAGTGAGGAATATTCCTTTAAAAATTGGAGAAAAGAGGACTGAGTGTTAATTATTTTGCAAATTTTAGAGCGGAGTGTCCTTTCTCCAAACTAGGGTGTAGCGAGTCTAGTTTCCCCAAAAGAAGGGGGTGTCAGTGTAATTTACCCAACTAGTTTTGATGTTTTGCTCACTAATGCTATGTTTGCTTGTTTGGTTGCCTTTTGGTTGAGTTATAGAGACTCATGGGAATCAGTTGGTGTGAGAGTTATACTCTTGGTTGAAGACAACACAATGGGTAAATATCTACATCCCTATATAGAGTCGGGAACTCTTAGGGCTTATATGTGTATCTACACGATAGACAAGTCAACGAAGAGGTGGACTCTCACATCACTGAAAATTGACGAGCCTTTCGGCGCTCGGTTTCATTTTGAAAAATTTCGGGGGAACCGATGTCGGTAGATGCGAGGGTCATACTCTTGGTTGAAGACAACACAATGGGCCAACATCTACATCCCTATATAGAGTCAAGAACTCTTAGGGCTTATACGCATATGTACACTATGGTTACAGACTCATCAACAAGGAGATAGACTCTCACATCACCAAAAATTTGACGAGCCTTTCGGCGTTCGGTCAATTTTTGAGAAAAATTTTTTTTGGAACCAATGTTAGTCAATGTGAGGGTCATATTCTCGGTTGGTGACACGAAGGGTAAACATCCCTATATAGAGTTGAGAACTCTTAGGGTTTGTACACTATGGACACGGACTTATCAACAAGGAGATAGATGCTCACATCATTGAAAATTTGATGAGCCTTTCGGCGTTCGGTTCCATTTTGAAAACAATTTTTTCGGGAACTAACGTCGGTTGATGTGAGGGTCGTACTCTTGGTCGAGGATGACACAATGGGTAAGCATCTACATCCTTATATAGAGTCAAGAACTCTTAGGGTTAACATGTATGTACACAGCTGACTTATCGACAAAGAGATAGGCCTTCACACCTCCAAAAATTTGACGAGCCTTTCGGCATTTGATTCTATTTTGAAAGATTTTTGCAAACCGATGTCAGTTAGTGTGAAGGTCATACTCTTGGTTTGACATGACAAGAATCTATACAATCTTATAGAGTTTGGAAACTTTTGGGGTTTACAAGCGTACTAACGAAAAGATAAATTCTCACATTACCAAAATTTGACGAGCCTTTCGGCGTTCAATTCCATTTTGAAAGATTTTTTGGGAACCGATGTCGGTAAATGTGAGGGTCGTACTTTTAGTTGAGGATGACACGACTCTATACACAATGGTTACAATCGTACTATCGAAAAGGTAGACTCTCACATTACCGAAATTCGATGAGTCTTTCGGCGTTCGGTTCCATTTTGAAAATTTTTTAGGGAACCAGTGTCAGTAAATGCGAGGGTCGTACTTTTGGTTGAGGACGACATGACTCTATGCACCATGGTTTCAATTGTACCAACGAAAAGATAGACTCTCACATTACCAAAATTTGACGAGCCTTTCGGCGTTCGGTTCCATTTTGAAAGATTTTTTTTTTTGGGAACCGATGTCGGTAAATGTGAGGGTCGTACTTTTGGTTGAGGACGACACGACTCTATATACAATGGTCTCAAACGTATCAATGAAAAGATAGACTCTCACATTACCAAAATTTGACGAGCCTTTCGGCGTTCGGTTCCATTTTGAAAGATTTTTTTTTTTTTTAGAACCGATGTCGGTAAATGTGAGGGTCGTACTTTTGGTTGGATACGACAAGACTATGTACATGTCCCTATGTAGAGTTAAGAACTCTTTAGGGCTTGGGTGGTTTGCGTGAGTATAGACAACGTGGTTGTCCTATCCCTTTATCAAATAAGGACATGAAAAACAAAGGTTTAGATAGATAGAACCTGGCTCGGCTCTAATTATTTTATCACCACCTGGAAAATAGCACAACGCTTTTCCCTTGACTCATTTTGAAAAGACACATCCTATTTTCGGGTATCCTATCTTAGGTTGGATGTTCACTCGGTTGGCTTTTACTAGAGCCCTCACAGGTAAGTTTTCTACTCTATAGCTTACTATA
Source organism: Fagus crenata (assembly GCA_014362285.1). NCBI lineage: Eukaryota > Viridiplantae > Streptophyta > Magnoliopsida > Fagales > Fagaceae > Fagus > Fagus crenata. The sequence continues at coordinate 135,558 of BKZX01033610.1, forward strand.
TGCAACATGGTAAGACACGGTTTTGAATTCTGTTTCCTAAAGGGGCCGATGATCATGCCCATGTCGTCCTCCCGAAGGAAGTCAAAAGGGTATTGGATCACCGGGGAAGCACTTGCATGCCTCCCTTGATCTCCACGGGTGTGAAGGGAAAAAGGTGGATTCTCGTGTTCCATGTCCTAGATATAAAAGGGTTCGTGGTGGAACCTATACCAGCCCGGCCCCACCTGAGTCTGGGTTTGACCCAAAAGTCCAATGAGTGTAAATGTCATGATTTTGAAAACAAAAAGGGAAAAGACTTTTTTTTTTTTTTTTTTACAAAGCACAATATTATATGTGTTGCATAAAATAAATCTCTATCCTACGTTCGCAGTTTATATGTACAAGAATATAGACATGCTAAAATTAAAACACTATACAAGATGAAATAAAAAGGATAAATCAAACAATGAATACCAACAAATATATACACATGCTTTAGTAAAGAAAACACCAAAAGACTATAGTCTTAAACCCTCTAAGTTCCCAGTGAAGTCGCCAAGCTGTCGACACCGGCGGAAAAACTGACCTCTAAAGTTAGGTCTTTTTCTTTTGTTTTTCCTAGATACCGACCCCCATTTGGCGAGTGTGTGTGTGATCTCTATCTCTTCTCCGTTTCGAGATATGAGTTGTGTGTGTGTGGGAACTTGTGTACGTGTGTGCGTGTGAGCACAAATTTGGAGTCGCCACCAACCATGGGAAATTTAAGGTGTGATTGGGCACCTATGTCTAACAAATTTTATCTTATTTAGACATCTAAAACTAAATGGTCTTGAACCAGAGATGGGTTCGGGGGTTTGCTTATGCGTGGGGAAGGTGTTAGGCACCCCACGACATCCGTTTAAGAAAACGCTTACCTCTCTTCTAGTGTTCCCTTTTATTTGCTATGCCTAGGTTCGTTGGTTTTAATTATGAACAAATGTCCCAAATTTGGTTATGCAATACACGAAGAATGACGAATGCAATTTGACCTCATTTGGTTTTGTTTAGACTCTTTATTTCACCTTCCCTCATCTTTGTATTTTTTAGGTTTCGGGCAGTTCCGTGATAGGATGTACTTGAAATCCTAACACCTAGTGCCGGGACAAACAATTAATGTTTTTGGTGCCATATTCGGGATCTCTTTACCCTTGATTTCCAAGAGTAAAGCGGTCCGTAAAATGGTGGGGTTTTGGATGATTAATTCACACTTTGGGGAATTTTAGACCATGATCCTATGGGAGTTAGAACGTATAGAATCCCTTATATGAAAGCACGTACCAGCCACGCCCCTATGTAAAGGACTCATACCATGGTGTCCCAAAAGCCAGGGCGAGCCATTGCCCCTGGGTTGCACCAACTTCGTTTCTAACGCCCACATTATCATGTTTACTCTTTTTAAAGTTTTCATGGCAAAGTGTATTTTAATCACATTTTTATCAAAGCGATAAACATTCAAGCAAGTAATCACAATATGTTCACAGCACATGGATTACAAGAAAGAATATGAAAGCGAGTAAAATGTTCAAACAAGTAATTATGGCATGTTCGCAGCACATAAATCACAAGTATGACAAAATATGGGATGATCATGGCATGTTAGCAGCACATCAATCATAAATATGAAATGACATAAATACAACGCTTAATCGAAATGGCAAGGTGTCATTTATGAGAATTTTTAGGGAAAGGGTCAAGACCTTGTGGGGTCGGGATTCGATACTATTTGAAAGGCTTATTCGAATCTCGACACCACCTTAGGGTTTACATGAATAAAGCAAGGCAATTTTAGAAGAGAATTCAATGCCTGTCGGGCTTACACGAAAGGGATGGTGCTATTTGAAAGACTTATCCTCCCTTCGAAGCCGAATAAGACTTAAATGAATGAAAATCATTTTGAAAATGAGAGTTTCAATGCCTCTCGGGCTTACACGGAGGTTCAGCACTATTTGAAAGATTTACCTAAACCCACGAAGCCGAATAGGACTTAATGATGAAAATCTATTTTCAAATGGGGTTTTTAATGCCTCTCGGGCTTACACGGGGGTTTAGTATTGTTTGAAAGATTTACCTAAACCTACGAGGCCGAATAGGACTTAAATGATGAAAATCATTTTGAAAAGTGTGTTGGCAATTTACGGGTCCAATGCCTCATGGATTTACATGGGGTTTAGTGCTATTTGAAAGACTTATCTAAAACCACCAATACCGTTCGGTGTTTTCATGCCCAAATCAAAGTAGAAAAATGGACAATAATTACAACGATATTGTAAATAATGAAAATAATGGGGTTTAAGGCAAAAGATTTTCGTGGGTCCAACGCCTTATGGAATTACGCGGTTGTTAATGCCTCATTGAGGTCTCACATAATCCACCACGATCAATCGGGATTATCATACCCAAATCACAAAGGGGAAAAATGGGGGATGTTCACAATATAATATGCACAACATAGTAAAGTGGTAAATGAAAGCGATAAATATATTTAAAGCGTTGCGGAAAACGACAAATAAATTTAAAGCAATAACGAATCTAAGGCAGACGGGTTTTTATGAATCCAATGCCCTATGGAATTACGTGATGGTTAATGCCTCTTTGAGGTCTTACATAATCCACCACAACCAATCGGGATTATTATGCCCATTTTTACAAAGGGGAAAAATGGGGAATATTCACAATATAATATTTACAACGTAGTAAAGTGATAAATGACGGTATTTAAACATATTTAAAGCATAAATAAATCTAAAGCGAAAGGGTTTTTATGGATCTAATACCTTATGGAATTACGTAATGGTTAATGCCTCTTTGAGGTCTTACATAATCCACCATGATCAATCGGGATTATCACGCCCATTTTTACAAAGGGGAATAATGGAGAATATTTACAACATAGTATTTACAACGTAGTAAAGCGGTAAATGGCTGTATTAAAACATGGGAGGTGTGTTTTTTGGGTCAAATACCTCGTGGGCTAACATGGTTGTTACGGCCTCATGGAGGAGTTATGTAATCCGCCAAAGCCACTCGGGATTGTCGTACCCAAACACATGGGGAAAGGGATAATCACAACACAATATATCCACAAATAAAGCAATAAATAGATCTAAAACATATATGGAAAGCAATAAATAGATCTAAGACATATATGCAAGATATTTAACAAATAAAGCATTTATTGAACTAAAGCATGTAAATAAGGGTGGATCCTTATGAATCTCTTCCCATTTTAGGGATTATCACTAGTCACCTCCACCCAAAAAGAAAGGAAAAAAAGAGAAAAGAGGAGAGAGAAAGAGCTTAGAGAGAAAGAGTACCTAGAGAGGAGTCTCTCACTCTAAAAACTATCCAAAACCCTTCCTAAAGACCTCTAAAACCCCTATTTCTGCCTATTCTAACACTCAAGGTGCCTAGAGCCCGAGCCAAAGTGTGCTGGAGAGGGGGGGTATGGCTTTATTTATAGACGGGTTAGCACGCTTTGGGCGGGATCATCACGCGCGACGCGTGATGATCACGCGTGAGTCGTACGCCCGCCACGTGGCATTCTTATCCTCCACGCAAGCTCTTCTCCGAATCCTCCTCGATTTTCATGCGCATAACCTTTTCTTACCCGATTTTCGAGGGCAATTTTGGAGGTCTTCTGGTACTCAAAATGGGTCATGAAGCATATCGTCGGAAAGCTCTCGATGTCTACTTTCCAACAGTATAAAGTTTGCGTGAATCGGAGTTCAGACGAGAGAGTTTTGGCTCTCGGAAGTTGGGGTGCCGGTGCTATTTTTGTGTGTTTTTTCGGCGAAGATTTCGGTCAAATGGGGGAAGCCACCGGCGAACTGAGAGTTGCACGTCGTAGCTGGAGTCGTCATCTTTCCAATGCACCCGAGCCCGCGCGTCAACTTGCAGCGAGTCGGAAAGACTCTGCGCGCAAAGGCGGTTGTCCGGGAGAAAAATGCACCAAAGTTTCGGTCCATTTTTCGTCGCTTTTTGTCTGTGTTTGCGCGCGTATTTGACCTAACTCCCGATGTCGGATTTCAACGTTCTTGGTATCGTCAGAAAGCTTGCGCTGCCCTCTTCTACAAGGTTCTGGATTTGCAGGAAATCGAGCTACGGACGAAGAGATATGGTCCCGCGAGCAGAGGTTGCCGGAGTGTTTTTGGTCCATCGGAGGACATTTTTCCGGCGAAGATTTCGGCTAGACCGGGGAAAGTCTTGGCGATCCGAGAGTTCCACACCGTGCGTGAGTGTGTCCTCTTTCCATCGCACCTGGGCTTGAGGATCAACTTGTTGCGAGTCAAGAAGACTCTGCGCACAAGCGTGGCAACGTCGGGAGAAAAATTATAAAAGTTTCAGCATAGCTTTATCTCATCGACCCGTTTTTGTGCGCGTGGTGGACGTAGCTCCCGACGTCGGATTTCGATGATCTTGGCGTCGCCGGAAAGCTTGTGCTACCTACTTTCTAAAGGTACAGGCCTTGCACAGAGGCGAGCTTGGGTTCGCAAGATATGATCTTGCGAACAGAGGCCGTTGGAATGTTCCTTATATCAAGGGGTCATTTTCTGATTGAGATTCCGGCTTGACCGAAGGAGCTCTCGACGATCCGAAAGTTGCATGTTGTAGCTGAAGTAGCCCTCTTGCTTAAGGGTTTCAGCTCGCGGACCAAGTTGCTGCGGGTCGGAAAGAGTCCGCGCGCAAACGCTACCTCCCGAATAGGCTGTTTTGTCGACAACGCTTAGCAAAATTTGGCTAAGTGTTGGGCCGTTTTTTCGCAGTTTGGTCCATTACTCTCTTGTTTCTCGTCCGTTTTTGACCCGTAAAGTGTCAGATCGAAGCTCTTGACATGCTCTACACATCAGTCAGGGGGTGGTCAGTCCAATCCAGTTTTCGGTCCGGTCAACGGTCCGGTTAAACCTCGATCAAACTTGGTCAACCTTAGTCAAACTTGGTCAAACTTGGTCAAAGCTCTCCGAACTCTAGGAAATGCATCCCGGACCGCGTTTTGAGGGTTTTTGAGCATGGTGGGCCCCAGTCGAGTCAGAAACGGTTTGGTCAAACCTTAGTCAAACTTGGTCAAACCCGGTCAACCAAGATCAGACTTGGTCAGATTTCGAGAAGTGTGTCTCGGGGTTCCTTCTTGGGGTTATTCTGACGAGGCGGGCACTCGTCGGGTCAAGCCGACTAGGCTTGGGTTGCCTTGTTTTGCGTGCCGATACCCGAGAAAATCTTGGGGGTAAAAATGGGGTTATGACACGAAGCCAAATCACCCCCCCGACGTGTTTGGATTCAGGATTCCAAACCGTTGGACCACTCGATTTG
>BKZX01033610.1:140892-244042 GCA_014362285.1 Fagus crenata
ATTCCAAACCATTGGACCACTCGATTTGAGATTTGGGTAGTCCCCAAACCAAATCACCCCCCCGACGTGCTTTGATTCAAGATTCCAAACTGTTGGACCACTCGATTTGAGATTTGGGTAGTCCCCAAGCCAAATTACCCCCCGACGCATTTGGATTCAGGATTCCAAACCGTTGGACCATCCGTTTTGAGATTTGGGTAGTCCCCAAGCCAAATTACCCCCGACGTGTTTGGATTCAAGATTTCAAATCGTTGGATCACCCGATTTGAGGTTTGGGTAGTCCCCAAGCCAAATTACCCCCGACGTATTTGGATTTAGGATTCCAAACCGTTGAACCACCCGATTTGAAATTTGGATAATCTCCAAACCCCAAATTACCCCCAACGTGTTTGGATTTAGGATTCCAAACCGTTGAACCACCCGATTTGAAATTTGGATAATCTCCAAACCCCAAATTACTCCCGACATGTTTGGACTCAGGATTTCCAAACTGTTGAATTACTCCAAATTGAGATTTGGACAAATTTCAAATCCCAATTTTCCCAAACTGTTTGGAAGAATTTCTAAACCAAGTCAGATTTGTCTATATTTCAAGGCCCATCCGAGTCCAAAACCTAACTAAAGTATCCCCTAAGTTTGTGTAAATCCCAAATTTAGACTATACTTTTCAAAATTTCTCCCCCCGCCAAAGGCGCGCACATGGCGACGTACCTCAGAAGGGCGAATGGACTTCCGGAGCGCGAGATCTGAGCTAGAAGGGAAAGAGAAAGCAGAAGTTGGAAAAGTAGAGTTTTGAGAGAAAACCAAGAATCTGAAACCTACCTTAACTTTTGACCCATGTGTCAACCGATTGAGAGCTAGTGCGTCTGACAGAGAGTGACACGCAAACTGAGAATGATTTTTCGTAGTACTTGAGGACAGGCACGAAAACCGAGAAAATCCCAGCGGGCAAAAATTGAGTCATTTATTCTTTGTCCGACGTTCCTTGTGACAAGAAACGCCAAACAAAGAAGGGGTAACTATCATAACCCCATTTTTACACCCGAGATTTTCTCGGGTGTCGACATGCAAAACGAGGTAGCCCGAACCAAGCCGGCCTGATCCGACGAAGGCTCGCCACATTAAATAACCTCAAAACGGGGTCTGGGGCACATTTCCCGAAATTTGACCAAGTTTGACCAGGGCTGACCAAGTTTGACCAGGGTTGACCAAGTTTGACCGGAGTTGACCAAGTTTGACAAAGGTTTGACCAAGCCGTTTCTGACCCGACTGGGGTCCACTATACCCAAAAACACTCAAAACGTGGTCCAGGATATATTTCTCGGAATTTGGAGAGGTTTGACCAATTTAGACCACGGTTGACCAAGTTTGACCAAGGTTTGACCGCACCGTTGACCAGACCGAAAACTGGATCAGACTAACCACCCCCTGACCAATGTGTAGAGTATGTCAAGAGCTTCGATTTGATACTTTACGGGTAAAAAACGGACGAGAAACGAGGAGTTATGGATAGAATTGTGAAAAAATGGTCCAACACTTAGCCAAATTTTGCTAAGTGTTGTCGACAAAACAGTCGATTTGGGAGGCATCGTTTGCACGCAGATCCTTTCCAACTGGCGGCAACTTGGTCCGCAAGTTGAAACCTTTAAGTAAGAGAGTTACTTCAATGACGACGTGCAACTCCCGGATCGTCAAGAGCTCCCCCGACCAAGCGGGAATCTCGATCAGAAAATGACCCCTTAGCATAAGGAACATTCCAACGGCCTTTGTTCGCAAGATCATATCTTGCGAACCCAAGTTCGCCTTTGTGCAAGGCCTGTAGCTTTAGAAATTAGGTAGCACAAGCTTTCCGACGACACCAAGATCGCCGAAATCCGACATTGGGAGCTACGTCTACCACGCGCACGAAAACAGGTCGACGAAATAAGGCTGTGCTGAAAATTTCATAACTTTTCCCCCGACGTTACCACGCTGCGCGCAGAGTCTTCCTGACTCACAACGAGTTGATCCGCAAGCCCAGGTATGTTAGAAAGAGGACACATTCATGCACGGTGTGGAACTCTCAGACCGCCAAGATCTTCCCTGGTCTAGCCGGAATCTCGATCGGAAAAATGTCCTCCAACAGACCAAAAACACTCTGGCAGCCCCTGTTCGTGGAACCATATCTCGCGAACCCAAGCTCGGTTTCCCGCAAGTCCAAAACTTTAAGGGAAAGGGTAGCGCAAGCTTTCCGACGGTACCAAGAACGTCGAAAACCGACTTCGGGAGCTAGGTCAAACACGCGCCCAAACACAGACAAAAAGTGAGGAAAAATGGATCGAAAGTTTGGCGCATTTTTCTCCCGGACAACCGCCTTCGCGCGCAGAGTCTTCCCGACTCACAACGAGTTGATCTACAAGCCCGGGTGCGTTGGAAAGATGACGACTCCAGCCACAATGTGCAACTCTCGGTTCGCCGGTGGCTTCCCCCGTTCGACCGGAATCTTCACCGGAAGAACACGCAAAAACAGCTCTGGCACCCCGACTTCCGGGAGTCATAACTCTCTCGTCCAAACTCCAATTCGTGCAAACTTTATACCATTGGAAAGTAGACGTTGAGAGCTTTCCGACAATATGCTGCATGACACATTTTGAGCACCGGAAGACCCCCAAGATTGCCTTCGAAAATCGGGTCAGAAAAGGATATGCGCCGGAAAACCGAGGAGGATTCGGTGGAAGGGTTGCATGGAGGATAAGACTGCCACGTGGCGAGCTGTACGACTCGCGCAGCATCATCACGTGCCGCGCGGTATGATGCCGCGCGAGGCGTGCAGCTCGGGCTATAAATAAAGCCCTACCCCTCTCATTTGCTATGATTTTTGCTCGGCTCTAGGCTTCTTTGAGCGTTAGAATAGGCAGAAATAGGGGTTTTGGGGTTCCTTAGAGGGGGTTTTTGGGTAGTTTTAGAGTGAGAGACTCCTCTCTAGGTACTCTCTCTCTCTAAGCTCTTTTTCTCTCCTCTCTTCTCTCTTTTTCTTCCTTTTTAGTGGAGGTGACTAGTGATGATCCCTAAAATGGGAAGGGATTCACAAGGATCCACTTTTATTTATGCTTTCTAGTCCATTTATTACTTTATTTATACCTTTTAGTTCATTTATTACTTTATTTATGTTATTCAAGTTCATTTATTGCTTTATTTATATGCTTTGAGTTTTTTATTGCTCTCATTTGTGGATCTGAATATATTTGTTGTTTTATTTGCATGCTTGGAGTTATTTATTGCTTTCATTTGTAGATCTGAATATATTTATCGCTTTATTTACATTTACTAAGTACTTGTGAATATTATATTGTGATTATCCCCATTTCTCATGTGTTTGGGTATGACAATCCCGAGTGGCTTTGGTGGATTATATAAGCTCTCTATGAGGCCTTAACAACCATGTTAGCCCACGAGGTATTTGACCCGAAAACACACCCCCATGTTTAAATACCGTCATTTACCGTTTTACTACGTCGTGATTATTTATTTTTTCTCTCATTTTTCCCCTTTGTAAAATGAGCGTGATAATCCCGATTAGTCGTGGTGGATTATGTGAGACCTCAAAGAGGCATTAACCATCACGTAATTCCATAGGGCATTGGATCCATAAAAATCTCCTTTGCTTTAGAGTCATTATTGCTTTAAATGCTTTAAATATATTTTGAGCTTTCATTTACCGCTTTACTACGTTGTGAATATTATATTGTGATTATCCCCCATTTTCCCCCTTTGTAATTTAGGTGTGATAATCCCGATTGGTCGTGGTGGATTATGTGAGACCTCAAAGAGGCATTAACCATCACGTAATTCCATAGGGCATTGGATCCATAAAAATCCCCTTTGCTTTAGAGTCATTAGTGCTTTAAATGCTTTAAATATATTTAGAGCTTTCATTTACCGCTTTACTACGTTGTGAATATTATATTGTGATTATCCCCCATTTTCCCCTTTTGTAATTTGGGCGTGATAATCCCGATTGGTCGTGGTGGATTATGTGAGACCTCAAAGAGACATTAACCATCATATAATTCCATAAGGCATTGGACCCATGAAAATCCCTTGCTTTAAATTCCGTCATCGCTTTAAATACATTTATCGTTTTCCGTCATACTTTAAATTTATTTATTGCCATTATTTCATTATTTACTACGTTGTAAATATTGTTTACCTATTCCCTTTTCTATTTTGATTTGGGCATGAAAACACCGACCGGTATTGGTGGTTTTAGGTAAGTCTTTCAAATAGCACTAAACCCCATGTAAATCCATGAGGCGTTAGACCTGCAAAATCACCAACGAATTTTCAAAAAATGATTTTTTCGTCATTAAAGTCCTATTCGGTCTCGTGGGTTTAGGTAAATCTTTCAAATAGTACTAAACCTTCGTGTAAACCCGAGAGGCATTGAAACCCCCCTTTAAAATGATTTTCTCGTTCATTTAAGTCCTATTCGGCCTCGTGGGTTTAGGTAAATCTTTCAAATAGTACTAAACCTTCGTGTAAGCCCGAGAGACATTGAAACCCCCCTTTAAAATGATTTTATCGTTCATTTAAGTCTTATTTGGCCTCGTGGGTTTAGGTAAATCTTTTAAATAGTACTAAACCTTCGTGTAAGCCCGAGAGGCATTGAAACCCCTTTTAAAAATGATTTTCACTCATATAAGTCCTATTTGGCCTCATAGATTTAGGTAAATCTTTCAAATAGTACTAAACCTTCGTGTAAGCCCGAGAGGCATTGAAACCCCTTTTCAAAATGATTTTCACTCATATAAGTCCTATTCGGCCTCGTGGGTTTAGGTAAATCTTTCAATAGTACTAAACCTTCGTGTAAACCCAAGAGGCATTGAAACCCCCCTTTAAAATGATTTTCTCATTCATTTAAGTCTTATTCGGCCTCGTGGGTTTAGGTAAGTCTTTCAAATAGCACTAGACCCTCGTGTAAGCCTGAGAGGCATTGAACTCCCTCTAAATTACTTTATTTTGTTTATGTAAATCCTAAGGTGGTGTTGAGATTCGAATAAGGCTTTCAAATAGTATCGAATCTCGGCCCCACGAGGTCTTGACCTTTTCTTAACGTTTGTCATAAATTATACTTTGTCATTGTAAATAAGCGTTATATTTATGCCATCCCATACTTGTCATCCTCATTATGATACATCCATTTCGCGTTAGTGATTTATGTGCTGCAAACATGCCGTGATCATTTGCTCGAACTTTTTTATGATTTATGTGCTACGAACATGCCATGATCATTCCATACTCATTCATTCTTATGATTTATGTGCTGCGAACATGCCATGTTATCTGTTTGAATGTTTTACCGTTTTGATGCCATATTCATTCTTGTGATTTATGTGCTGCGAATATGCCGTGATTACTTGTTTGAATATTTTATTCGCTTTCATACTCGTTCTTGTAATTTAAGTGCTGCGAACATGCCATAATTACTTGTTTGAGTGTTTATCGCTTTAATATAAATGTGATTAAAATACACTTTGCCATGAAAATTTTAAAAAGAGTAGACATGATAACATGGGCATTAGAAACGAAGTTGGTGCAACCTAAGGGCAACAGCTCGCCCTGGCTTTTGGGACACCATGGTATGAGTCCTTTACATGGGGACGTGGTTGGTACGTGCTTTCGTGTAAGGGATTCTACACATTCTAACTCCCATAGGATCATGGTCTAAAATTCCCCAAAGTGTGAATTAATCATCTAAAACCCCGCCATTTGACGGACCGCTTTGCTCTTGGAAATCAAGGGTAAAGAGATCCTGAATATGGCACAAAAAACATTAATTGTTTGTCCCGGTACTAGGTGTAGGATTTTAAGTATATCCTACCACCGAATTACCCGGAACCTAAAAAATACAAAGTTGAGGGATGGTGAAATAAAGAGTCTAATCAAAACCAAATGAAGTTAAATTGCATTTGCCACTCTTGGTACATTGCACGACGAAATTTGGGACATTTGTTCATAATTAAAACCAACAAACCTAGGCTTAGCAAATAAAAGGGAACATTAGAAGGGAGGTAACCGTTTTCTTAAACAAATGTCGTTGGGTGCCTAACACCTTCCCCACGCATAAGCAAACCCCCGAACCTATTTCTGGTTCAAGACCATTTTTGTTGTAAATGTCTAAATAAGATAAAATCTATTAGACATAGGTGCCCAATCACACCTTAAATTTCCCATGGTTGGTGGCGACTTCAAATTTGTGCTCACACGCACACACGTACACATGTTCCCACACACACACACAACTCATATCTCGAAACTTAAAGAGATAGAGAGATCACACACACTCGCCAAATGGGGGTCGGGATCTAGGAAGGAAAAAAAGAAAAAACCTAACCTTTAGAGGTAGAGGTTGGTTTTTCCGCTGGTGTTGACAGGGAGGAAATATGAGGGATGTGGTAGAGAATATTGGTGCAAACAATACGATTGAGGATTTTAAACTCAGTTGAAAAATGACGGGTTTGACATATCTTGCCAACCTAAACATAATCAACTCCATTAAGGAGTGACAAAGCCTCATTACGAGAGGGTGTGGTATGACTCTTGTAAGGGGTAAGATCAACATTAGAAGCCTGATGAAAATGGAAAGTCTTAGATAGAAGGTCAGGAGTAAGGAGGAAGGAAATGCCACAGACCTTGACCTATACATTATCTTTCTCGATGAGACGAAGAAAATTGGAGTGTAACTCTTGAACCATGAGTGGAGAAGTAGGTTTAAGATTTGTGAACAACTTTAAATAACCCCTATCATGAAAGATCTAAGGGATACTAGTATTATCAATACTAGGGAAGTCTATAGGACTGCTCTAGGAGGGGGTTGACTTATAGATGCGAATATAAAGATTAACCATAAAATCTAAAAAGAATCAAACTTTGTCACCTCCTCCCTCATGATCTTGTTGTACCTTCTTTTAAACATGTGGTTAATTGTTCGTGTTAGCTATAATTTCTTATGGAGTTGTATTAGTTTGTTAATGGAGATGATTTCAGCATGAGGTCAACATACCAACTCTTAAGTGTATAAAGAGCCAAGGTTGGCCCTTGTACCCAGCTCCTCTCTCCACTCAATTTTCTGTCTTTTTCCTTGAATTCTCAAATATTTCTATAGCATCAAAGATGAATATTAAAGGGGTAGAACAGTTCACGCAATAGGCTGATGTCTGTGTACTGGCCTAGAGTGTAGATCGATTAAACCTAGTTTCCGCCTAAGTTGATCTAATTCATCCTAATATGGCCCTTTCCAACCCTATTACGGTGGTTGTCGGTCAGTTCTCTTCATAAGGCAATTTGGTATGCTTATGACCCAATCTTTGCATCTTTGCAGCTTCAATGACAACATCTAGTCTAGATTAAGTTGATACATTCACACATGACTCTGATTAGGCCGATTCACATTGATTTTGACATGATTTGTGTAAGTAAGGATGACTTTGAAGCTTAGCTTGGTATAGACTATGGTAGTTGAATCTCACAGCCTCAACGTCTATGTCACACCTACCGCGAAGGGAACTTTTGCGCGGATATTTTGGCAAAGGAGGGAAACAAGAATTTAAATTCCTATGTTGAATATTCCTCTCCCCCATCTTTTGTTGTAAACCAACTTTTGGCGGACATTTGGGGGGTTTCATTCCCCCGTGCTTGTAATATTTAGTTTTATTTAATGAAATTTCCTTTTAGCCAAAAAAAAAAAAAAAAAAAAAATAGGACGGTCACTTGTATTTTGTTTTTTAACGACTCTTATTTCACCGAGACATTGGACAAAAGAAGGGGAACTTTTGACAACCCATTTTGTGTCACCTGATTTTTTAATTGAATGTAACCTAAGCACCCAAAATTACCGTTTAACCATTGATAATGTCAAGATTGGTGTTGGTCGAATCAATTGCGCCCATTTACACTCAATTAGATGTGAGTTAGAAAAATCATGTGAAAATGTCGAAAAAATTATAATTTTCCCCAAAATTGATTGACTTTGGCTGAGCATTTGGTCATCCTTGTCATCTAACATGAGTTCAACTTATATTTTTAAAAGTGCGACAGTTTTCAAATAATGATGTATTTGGGTAAAATAATTTGTTAGTGGACTTTGGGGATATGAGGAATTTAAAATTCTGTAAAATAAAATTCATTATTTAGATGTGTCATGGGAAAAAAAATCGAAATTTTAAGAAAGAATTTAAGGTAGAAATTAAAGACTCAAATTTATGTGTGCAAATTCCATGCTGTGTTATTTCCAAATTTTAAACTCACAAACATGCTGCGCGAGACAGTTTTTCACTAGGAGGTTCAGCCGGTCTCTTTCTCTCAATGCTTCTGACAAGCATCCCCCTATTAATACGGCCCCACGTCCCACTCTCGCTCTCCATCAATAATTACCTTTCTATTAATCGATCGTGGACCAAACACGCCCTCAACGAAGACCAAGGGCAAAAAGCCGAAATAATTCAGAGCTTAGCCAAACTCTCTCTGTATAGTAAAATCTTTACCCAATAAAAAAGAGAGAGAGAGAGCGAGAGAAGTGGATTTTCCCCGAAATGTCAGTCTCAACAAGTCTTCAGTGAGCTAGCTGCACTTGTTCTTCACTCGTCTACTGCTGCTGCTGCTGCTGCTGCTACTACTACTACTACTACTACTACTACTGTACTGGGAGTAATTCTCAATTTAAAGATCTGGTTGTGGATTAGGGTTGGAAGTGGTGGAGGTTAGGGTTTCTGTGTAAAACAAGATCTAGTGCGTATGAGGCTTAGAGTTAGAGGGCTTGTGTTCTATACTGCTACTGGCTTTGGATGAATGTTGAATCTTGTTGTTAAGACTGAGCGCGTGTTGTTTTAGTAGCTGTAGCTGAAACCCAATTTATATACAAAAAAACATGAGACTCTCTTCTTCTTCTTCGCCAGGGTTTAATCAACAGACTCAGGAAGGTAAGCGAGTTTGTTTCTCTTCTTCTGCCTTTTTTTTTTAAATTTTTTTTAAATGAATAAGAATTAATTAAGCGTAATCTTGAAGCCACATTCCAGTTATCCATTTTTATTTCCTTGCCATTTGTGTATGTTGTGGTTTAGATAGAATAAAAGAACCAACCCGGGGATTATGGTTAAGTGATTGAGTTTAGTTTCTTTCTTTCTATGTTTTACACTTAGTCTATGAGTGTGATGGGTAAGCTTGAGTTGATTGAAGCCATATTCACTTATTTATTAGTTTTTTTTTACTCCCAATGTGAATGTTGTTGGGGTTTGGGAAGAAATGGGTGGATAAACTTCAGACATTTGAATCAGTGTAAGAACTCCAAATGAGCTCTAGCTCAAATGGTACATCCTCCCCTTGAAAAAAGAGCAAGGTGGAGGGTGAGGTCATGAGTTCAAGGCTCACCGGGTGCATGTGTAGTTACCAATTTTTTAAAAACACAAAAACAAAAGTCCCTGCCTAAGAACCTGTTGGTTCCATGACTCAATGGCTGATACTCTATTTTTGTAGCCTTGACTTCCAGTGCTGATTTCTTAGCTAATTCAATTGAGATGTATAAATTTGATGCTGCTGCGAATATTTTGTTTCATGTATATTCATGCAAGCATGCAAAATTTCTGCAGGGGAGAAGAAATGTTTGAATTCCGAGCTATGGCATGCATGTGCAGGCCCTTTGGTGTCTCTGCCTCCTGTTGGAAGTCGTGTGGTCTATTTTCCACAGGGTCACAGCGAGCAGGTTAGTGCAGCAATCCAATACAGTAGAAGTTTATTAATCTAAGAATTAAAGTTTAAAAGTCAAAAGATCTAAAACTCTTATAAAGATATGGAATGGATACTTCCTAGTGCAGCAATCTAATCATACAATGATCTAAAAAATAATTTTTTGTTGCGGCATGAATTAAGTTAAAAAATTGTACGTTTGTTGGGGCTATACTTAAGGGCAAACCGAGCAAGTGTTGGATTAAGCAATAGGAATTCTTCAAAAGGAATGGATTTGGAGATGTTACAACATGGGAAGTGATGAAGTGGGCCAACACTGTCATTTCTTGCCTTGTAACATCATGTTGGAAACTTAGAATATCCTATCAAATTCTATAGTATGGCTAACTGACTGGATTATGCATGGGATGAGGACATTATGATTGCTATGTCTTGGTAAGGTTTGAAGGCACAATTAGCTTTTGGTTTAGCTATTTCTCGCTTGAGTAAAATGGAGGATGCAAATCACGTTGTATGTCCAATTGAGGAATAATTGCAAAGGAGGTACTTTCCAAAGTCATGTTCAGGTAATATTCGAAAGGGGGATAGATTGTCTTTTGACTTCAGTTGAGAGAAGCCTATATAAAAGCTAAGGAATGATTCTAATATTTTTTGGCCAATAGGCCATCTCATTCATGTAGTTATTCTGATATGCAAAGTAATGCAGGCTCAAATTTGAAAGGGAAGAACAACCAATGATGGCAACAATTTTCCATTTTTACTCCATTGGCCCATAGTAGTCAATAATGAGCCGGGCGCTCGCCTAGGCGCCCAGGTGAGGCGAGGTGCCACTAAGGCGCCTCTAAGGCTCTAAGGCGAGGTGCCTTTAGTGGGGCGCTCGCCTTTCTTTTCATTATCCTATTCCTTCTCTCTCTACTCTTGCCTCTCGAGTAGCTTCCCCCCTCTTTCTTTATTTCTTCTCCCTCCTTTTGGGCATCTTTATTTTTTCTCTTTCTTTCCCCCTTCGTTCTCTCTCTCTCCTTTCCCTATATCACCTCCTTATTTCCTCATAACTTTAGATTTTTTATATAATTTCAATCATATATAGTCTTTAAAGCCTTAAGTTTGATAGTTCTCTCTCTCTCTCTCTCTCTCTCTCTCTCTCCCTGTTATTTTATTTTAGTTCTTTTATCTTTTAAAGAAGGTTGTTATAAAACCTATTGGTAGATTAATCATTCATAAAAGTTTGTTGTAGCCTGTTGGTAGATTCTTAATTTATAGTCTTAAACCTATTGTTAGATTAATAAATTTACAAAAGCTTGTTGTAAAATGTATTGTTAGAATAATTTTTTTTTGATAAGTAAGAATTTTGTTGAAAAGAAGACAGGCCAAAAATGCTAGAAGTATACTATGGGACATCAAAATGAAGCTTTTAAATTACAAAAATCGAGCAACTCGACTAGGGAGGAAACAAAAAATAAGCCTAATGCTACCACCCACTCATACAAAGTTCGAAAAAATAACAGTTCAATGCCGGTACAATTCTCTCACATCTCTCAAAACTGTGATCATTCTTTTCCCTCCAAAGATACCAGATCACAAAATGAGGCACAACCCACTAGATAACTAGATTCCGATGTTGATGTTGATGTCGATGCCGTCCAAACAGTCCCTGCCAACATGTCAATAGCTCCGAGACTTTGTTTAGCATAAGCCACTACACCCTGAACAAGCCAAAGACTATAGACCACAACTCATTAGCCAGTGAAAAATGAAACAGTAAATGATCCACAGTTTCCCCACTTTACTTGTACATACAACACTAATCAATCATGATAAGATGTTTTCTCAAGTTGTGAATGGTCAAAAGTTTTCCAACATGGCGGCCGAGGAAAAGAAGGCAACTCTAGGAGGCACTTTGGACTTCTAGATACTTTTCCAAGGAAAAATCATAGCTGCTATAGAACTCAAACTGCGATAGTAACACTTGATTGCAAATCCTTGACTTTTGGCTAGCCTCCAACAAAACCTGTCTTCCTTTGTCCCCATGGGGGAGAATAAATTAATTCCAAGAAAGATGTCAAAGACAACAATTCCAATCATGCACTCCTTGGAAAATTTAAATCCCATTGAAGCTCGCCATTCCCAATCCTCATAAGATTTGCTATGAAAGCATCCCTGTCATGCACAATAGAAAATAATTCCGGATATGCTTTCCTCAACATAATGTTATCACACCTTACGTCATGCTAAAACTTTACCTGTGCTCCATCACCCACATCAAAATGAAAATAACGCAAAAAAGTAGCCTTTCTTGTCTTATATATTTCCACAGAGTAACACCATACGACCCCTTAACAACATTGGCGCACCAGTTGCCCCATAGACTTCCATACTTATCCTTAACTATCCTCCTCCATAGAGTCTCTTGCTCCTTTCTATACCTCCACATTCACTTCCCTAAAAAATCCTTGATTAAATCTTGGTAAATTCTGGATGGCCAGCTCCCACTTTGAAGAGGTTCATATTTTTAGACCAATTAACTAAATGGAATTTGTACTCCTCCCCTAACCCGCTCCAAAGGAACACTCTTTGTAGATTTCCAAGTGATTAGCCACCTTAACTGGAATGGGAAATAGGGAGAGAAAAACAATGGGTAAATTGGAAATGGTACTTTTGATTAAAGTAATCTTGTGATGGATCTCCTCTCTTGTTGGAATGGGTGATTGGGTAGGATTGAGGCTAGAAATATGTGGAAGATGATTCCTCACTATATCATGTGATGTCTTTGGTGTGAGCGGAACGCAAGAACATTTTAGGGGAGGAAACATCCATTCCGGCATTGAAGTTCATCCTTTTACAGACCATGTTTGATTGGTTAAAGGCTACCAACCTAATCACTTCTTCCACTGTATCCGATATGCTTAGTTTATGTTCTTTCTAAATTTGTTTTACTGTATATCCTTCATGCAAAGTTCTTGTGTACATGGAGTGTTTTTCCTTGATTAATGAAATTCTTATAAATAAAAAAAAGCTTATCCCCGTTAGATAAGTTAATCTTTTCTAGTCTGTTAATTTTCTCTCCATCTTTTTGAGAAGAGAATAAATTCAATATGGATGTGGTGTAAACCCATCCTTTTACACCCTCCAATAAAAAATGGCCTCGTCATTAAATTGCACTCAACAAAATAAGCTCACCTACATACAACCATTTCTCTTAGAATTTGTATGTACCGACCCGATTCTCACACACACACACACACACACACACACACACACACAAAATCGGAAGAGAGAGTAGATTGAAGCTCTTAGACCCGATTTGAAGGGAGGACCTGAGCGGTGGCCTCGTCGGTTTCCTTTGATAGTTCGCGCTGTCGCTGTTTGGGTTGATCTCTCACAGGTTTCGGGAGCTTCGATCTACTCTCTCTCCATTGCTCGGGTCTTTCCTTCAAATTGGGCCAGAGAGCTCCGATCGTCTCTCTCCCTCTTTCTCTCTCTCTCTCTATATGTGAATTGAGTCAATTTTTTTTTTTTGATAAGTAATATAACTTTATTGAAGAAGAACCATCAAGTATACGGGAAATATACTTAATGATCTAAAGAATTACAAGAATTGAGGAAATCTTGGGGAGAAGAAAAAGAATAATAGCCAGTGGCATTTAACCACTCAATAAGGGTCCGGAAAAACAACAGCTTCAAATCTAGATAACTCATCTCCAAGTCTTCAAAGCTTCTCAAGTTTTGTTCTCTCCAAAGACACCACATGAGACAGTGCGGGATAGCTTTCCAAATCAAGGAACTCTGTCTACCTAAGCCTCCCTGCCAACAATCAACCAACAGCCTTACCTGGCAAGGCATAACCCATGACACTTCAAAAGAAGACAGAACCGAGTCCCATAACTCCTTGGCCAAGTTGCAGTGAAGAAATAAATGGTCAACAGATTTAGCAGCATTTTTACACAAGCAACATCTATTGACTATCACCATGTTCCTCTTCCTAAGATTATCAATGGTAGGAAGTTTGCCCAACACTGCAGTCCACGTGAAAAAAGCTACACGAGGGGGGACTTTGGACTTCCATATGCCACGCCAAGGAAATCCCAAAGAAGGGGGATTCAAGCAATGATAGAACGACTTCACAGAAAATCCCTTTTTCTCCATCTTGTTCCAGCACAGCTGATCTTGCCCCGTTCCATCCAGGGTTCGAGAATAAATCAACTCCATAAAGGTAACCAAGGATTCCAATTCCCAATCTTGGATATTCTGAGAAAAGCTCACATCCCAATGTAAGGTGCCATTACTGAAAGACATAAGAGCTACCACAGAAGCGTCCTTATCTCTAGCAATGGAGAAGAGCTCTGGGTATAGCACCTTAAGGGCCAAGTCACTGCAGCAAATATCATGCCAAAACTGCACATTGTCTCTAGCACCAACCCGATTAGATAAGAAAGGCACAAAGCACCCCCATTCCTTACGGATAGATTTCCACACACTCACCCCATAAGAGCCATGACCCTCTTCAGTACACCACCCACCCCACATACTCCCATACTTGATCTCCACTACTTTTCTCTAGTAAGCTTCCCTTTCCATCCCATATCTCCACAACCATTTGCCACGCAATGCCTTATTAAACCGACGCAAATTTTTAACCCCCAGGCCGCCACCCTGAATAGGTTTACAAATCTGAGTCCAGTTTACTAAATGCATTTTTTGAGTCTCACCTAGGCCACTCCAAAGGAAATCCCTTTGAATCTTTTCTAACCGAGTTGCCACTCCGGCCGGAAGATGAAAGAGGGAAAGAAAATAAGTTGGGATACTGGATAAAGTACTTCTTAAAAGAGTAAGCTTACCACCCTTAGAAAGATATAATCGCTTCCACCCCCCAAGCTTTTTTTCCATTTTCTCAATCACAGTATTCCATATGGTCTTCGAATTGAAATTAGCTCCCAACGGAAGACCCAAGTATGTCATTGGGAGGGATCTAATGTTGCACCCCATCAGCTCCACCAAGCTCCCTAGGTTCGGAACCACACCTACGGGAACCATTTCAGATTTTGCCAAGTTGATTTTCAACCCTGATACAGCCTCAAACCAAGAGAATACAGCCTGCAAATGTGCAATTTGTGCCTGATCAGCATTACAGAAAATCAATGTATCATCCGCAAAAAGAAGGTGGGATACCACTAGAGGATCAACACCTGAGTCTACTACAAAAGCGGAAATATAACCACCAATAGTGGCCCGATCCATTAAACGGCTTAATGTCTCCATGACTATAACGAAGAGTAACGGAGACAATGGATCCCCTTGTCTAAGACCCCTTGAGCTTGCAAAAAAGCCTTGCGGGCTGCCCTTAATAAAAACAAATTCTAAGAGAAATGTCTGTATGTGGGTGAGATTATTTTGATGTGTGAAATTTGATGAGGTGGCTAATTTTCATTAGAGGGTGTAAAAAGATGGGTTTACACCACATCCGTATTGAATTTGTTCTCTTTTGAGAATCGGGTTCCAAACTGTCTTCGCCTTGAACTTGGCACCCAAAGGAAGACCTAGGTATTTCATCGGTAAAGTTGATTGTTTAAACCAATTAAGGTTTACTGTAATTCACCTTTAATCTAGAGATGACTTCGAACTAAGTGAAAGCATATCTCAAGTAATCGATTTGGTTGGGGGTCAGCAGCACAAAATATCAAGATATCATTCGTAAAGAGCATATAACGAGCCATCCACTGAGGTACCAATTGTAAAGTCTGTTAAATAACCACCTTTGATAGCCTTATCCATCAACCTACTTAAGAAATCCATAACAAGAGCATAGGGAAAGTAAGACTTGTACTCTTGATGAACCCACTATGGCTGCCATTAATTAAATTTGATCAAATTGTGGAAATATAGTACAAGATCCAGCTTCTCCATTTTGCCGAAAACCTGCACCTCCGTAACATATAAATGAGGAGCTCCCAATTTACATGGTCATACGCTTTCTTCATGTCTAATTTGTGGTGGTTCTAGAAAGCTCTCATAACATTCCGATGCTATATTTTGGTAGATAAAATCCAAAATACCAACAACTGCACCGGACTCTCCATGTCGTTACTAGGAGCACCAGCAATGTAGGGGCAGTAATTACTTAGCCTTATCATAGAGGAGTGGTAGGCCTACCACAATGGGTAGTTGAGACGCTTTCGAATATAAGTGAAATTTTTTTATGTGGTTGTCAATGGAGGGGGTTCAAGGTTTCATATGCGACTCTATGAGGGAGACTTTTTTTCTATTGGTTTTCATGGGGAAACAGAGCGTGGATTGGTTACTAGACTTATTGGCCGCATTGGAAAAGGGGGACTGTGATAAGGAGTTACAAAAACCATTAGAAATGGAGAGAAGGTATTTATGTTGTAGGAAAGGATCAACACGTGGGGACGAATCCTAGAGATTTCAGTTTTTGACCAAGGAGGACGTAGAGGAATGGTGATTGTCTTGAAGGGACAAAACAGGAGCGGAGAGGATTGGGTGTGGAGATGAAAAGGGCGATGGTATTGCATAGCCACGAGGTTGGGAGAGCTACCATCCCAAAGGCTAAGGGTCGTTAAACACCATAAAAACCACCCTGCTCAATCGCAGAGATGAGCCACGCTCGTATGTGGTAGTGGTGACAGGTGGAGGGCGGCGCAGAGGTGTGGAGGACTTCGAAGGGAAAAATCCTAATCAGGATGTGATTCCCAAAACTAGCAAGAATTTAAAGGCACCTTCTAATGATTCAGCGATTCCATTGAAACCCATTTCCAAAAAAAAGTATTGGTGATTACTGTGGGAAAAAAGGTAGGAGAAGGTGTCTTAGGGGTCAACGCGACATAAGAATGGGGAAAAGAAAATGGTACCCAAGTGGGTGCCACATTTTACCATAGCCACGTGTCATTAAAAGTTAGCCCCTAGCCAACGGGCACATGGGCTCGAGTTGAAAGGTGTAGGCTCAACGCTAAGAGTGATTGGGCAAGTGAAAATAGGCTGCAAGTTAGATGGGGGAATGCTCCAGAGGCCAAGCATTGAAGCCCAGGTCCAAAATAATTAGATCTGAGGGTGGAAGGCAAGCAAAGAAAGGCCCATCGGTTGGGGGTAGCTACGTCATATTGGCTGAGTTTAAGTAGCCAGTTGAGGTTGTGAATATCAACGTGTGGTTGAGCTAATTTTTAGAGCAAAGTTGTATCATTTCAAATGATGGTATTGAATTTTATGTGACTTGTTGATGTTATTAATTGAAGAAAGGCTCTCAAGCTTGTTATGCACAAGTTATTATAGGCATATTAAGGTTACAGAGCTATTTTTTGATGTTGTTGGGGCTCAAAGAAAGAAAAGTTAACTTGGGTAAGTCAGAATTGGTTCTAATTAAGGATGTGTATAATTTGGAGAAGTTAGTGACTATTTTGGGTGGTAAAGTCGAATTTAATGAAATACTTAGATCTTCCTCTGGGTGCCAAATTCAAAGAGAAAACAATGTAGAACACAATTTTGGAGAAGATGAGAAGTTTGACAAGATGGAAGAGACTTCACTCTCAAAGGGAGGCGTAATTACCTCAATGAAAAGGACTCTTTCAAATTTACCCACTTATTTTCTCTCTATTTCCTATTATAATTGATGTGGTTGATTGCATAGAAAAACTACAAGGAGATTTCTTATGTGGAGGCTTTGGTGAGGAGTCCAAGTTCCATTTAGTTTTTTCGATCAGTAATAAGAAAATTTTATTATAAAGAAGAAAAGCTCCCCAAGCACACAGGGTGTGTACTTTGGAAGGAGAATTAAATCAAAGTAGAAGAATCTAGAAACTCCTCAAAAGAGGAGAAACTATGGTTGCTACTACAATGCAGCCGATCAAAAAGAGTACGCAGCAGGACAAGTTTAAGATCCAACACTGTCCTCTCCTACCCCTCGAAGACCCGTAGATTCCTCTCACGCCAAAGCACCCACATAGCACATAACGTAACTGCACCCCACACACCCGCATGATGGGATTTACAAAAAGAACCCATCCAACTAGGCATTAAATCCACAACATGACAAGGCATTATCCAAGTGACCCAAATAGGCAGAACACCATGGACCAAAGGCTTTGAGTTGTCACACAATGTAGAAGTAAATGGTTAGGACACTCCCCACTGTTCTTACACATACAACACCAATCAACAATACAAATACGTTGTTTCGCAAATTATCCATGGTGAGAATCTTCCCATAAGAGGCCTCCCACACAAAGAAAGCCACATGAGGGTGGGGGGTGGGGCGGGGGGGGGGGGACTCCAGCCTTCCAAATGCTTTTCCAAGGAAACACTGTAGAAGAACTCGAGGATAAAATCTTATAATATGATTTTACCTCAAAACAACCACACCTTGAAGGACCCCAGCACACCCGATCCTCTTGATTTTGATGAACCTTCAGAGAGTGTAAGAGGCCAAGTAGGATTTGTAAAGGTTTTACTTCCCAATCATGCAACAACCTAGTAAAACGAACATCCTAATGAGGAACCCCATTCTGACAACACAAGTAATCAACTACCATAGCATCTCTACACTGAGCGATACGAAAAAGCAACGGAAAAGTCCTGCTAAGCGTATCCTCCCCGCACCAAATGTCCAACCAAAAGTGGATGCATGAACCACAACCAAGACCGAACTTAAGATGAGGAGAGAAGCGCTCCCACTCCTGTCTAATATGCTTTCACAAGGACATGCCATACGGACCATTGACAATCCCAGGGCACCAACTCCCTGTCTCATAACCATATTTTGTGACTACTACCTGTTTCCATAAAGTATCATGCTTCACAACAAAGCGCCACAACCACTTACTTAAGAGAGTTTGATTTAAAATAGCGTGATTTTTAATTCCCAAGCTTCCACGAGAAACAGGTTGACACACTGTTTCCAGTTAACTAAAGGGAACTTGACATCATCCCCCATACAACCCCAAAGGAACTCACGCTGCAACTTTTCTATCTGGCGATTAACACTAGCTGGGATAGTTAATAATGAGAGGAAGTAGACAGGGAGACTAGAAATTGTACTCTTGATTAGAGTGAGTTGAGCACCCTTCGAGAGATAAAGCTTCTTCCACCCTGCCAATTTGCGCCCCATCTTTTCCAACACGGGATCCCAAAGCGCTTTCGACTTATAACGAGCACTCAATGGAAGACCCAAATAATTCATAGATAAAGCAGAGATTCTACAATCTAACATGGCAGCTAACTCATGGATATTGGTAACAACCCCAATGGGTACCATTTCGGACTTGCCAACATTCACTTTTAATCTGGAAATCGCTTCAAAATAAAGAAGGGTACATTTCAAATACCCAATCTGATCTAAATCAGTATCACAGAATATCAAGGAGTCATTTGCGAACAAAAGATTGGAGATCATCAAAGGAATGTTGCCCCTCCCTTGAATCTCAAAACCCCTCAAAGCTTATTCAAAGCTTCCATCACAATAACAAACAACAAAGGCGATAGAGAATCTCCTACTCTCAAAGAATCCACAAGAACTACCGTTGATCAGAATAGAAAAATGCATTGTGGAGATACAAAATTGAATCCACTTCCGCCATGTCTCAGGAAACCCACATCTATGCAATAGAGATAGCAGAAAGTCCCAATTAATGTGATCATAAGCCTTCTCGAGGTCCAATTTGCACAAGATTCTAGGAGTCCCTTCCCTTAGCCTGCTATCCACACTCACTAGCAATTAACACTGAATCCAAAATCTGTTTACCCTGGATGAAGGTATTTTGCGACTAGGATAAAAGACCCCCCAACACTCCCTTCAACCGATTCGCCAAAACCTTTGAAATAATTTTGTACATGCTTCCCACTATGCTAATCGGTTTAAAATCTTTAACCTCGGTAGCCCCTGCCTTTTTAGGGATCAAAACCACAAAAGTCGCATTCAAACTCTTAGCAAAAGTACCATTATGATGGAAGTAGTGCATGACCCTCTTCACATTAGTTTTGACCACACCCCAGGAAGCCTGGTAAAATGCCATAGTAAACCCATTCGGACTCGGAGCCTTATCCCCGACATACAACGAACAGCTTCCAACACTTCTTCCTCCCCAAAAGGGAGAACCAAGCTGTTCGCCTCCTCACTAGCCAAGGCCTTGAATTGGAGACCATCCAAAGTTGGGCGCCATTGATAGGATTCACAATACAACTTCCTATAGTACTGAACTATACCTTTTTCCACCTCCTCAGGATCCGAAGTCAAATTCCTGTCAATATTCAAGCAACCAATAAAATCATTCCGACGATGGGAATTAGCCATACGATGGAAGAACTTCATATTCCTATCACCTTCCTTAAGCCACAAAACACGAGACTTTTGGCACCAGCTAATTTCATCCAAATCCATAACTTTATTAAGCTCTCCACGACGATCCTCACGATAATTCCTTTCATCTAATGTTAAAGTTCGGGACTCCTCCAAAGCATCTAGATTTTGAATTTCCCTCATCAATTCGCCCTTATGGACCCCAACATCACCAAAAACTTCCTTATTCCACTTCTTCAAATCAGCCTTCAAAGCCATAAGCTTTTGAGAAAAAACATAACTTGGGAGTACCATCAAAGAAGTATGAATCCCACCATTGTTTCACCTGATCCACGAAGCCTTCCGATCTCCAAGTTCCATTTAGTTAGATGGGCTAAGATACACAAATATGATATTTGATAGCTATGATCAAAATGAAGACATGAAGTACATGGTTAAATCACAACATACTGAAAAGGTATCTAATAAAAACAATGCAATGCAATCCTAAAAGGTATATAATTGTGATCCTCATTAAGTATAGGGCCATAGTTGTCAAAACATGAATCGTATCTTGCATCAATTTTTCATTTTATTTTTTGGTCGTCTATTGTATTGTATCGTGTATCGTAAGATACACACACTTCATAAAATTTATTAAAAAACTTAATAGATGTACATATTAAAATGGTATATTAACTCCATCTCTACTCTTTTCATTAATGGGGAAGCTATCTACAGAGCTAGATGACATTTCAGAATGTTTCACTTAGTTTTATAGAAGCTTATATACGGAGGTAGAGTGTCGACGACCTATGCTGGATGGGTTAGAATTTTCCATGATCTCCACTGATGATGCAATTGGTTTAGAAAGGCCTTTTTGATGAAGAAGAAGTGCTTGGCGTGGTGCAAGGTTTTAATGGCGATAAAGCTCCAGGGCTGGATGGCTTCCCATTGCTTTCTTCCAGTCTTGCTGGGATATTGTCCGTTATGGTGGTGCGTCAATATTTTTCATGGGCTGGGTTCCTTTGAGAAGAACCTTAATGCTACTTTTTTAACACTCATGTGAAGAACTTTCGGCCTATTAGCTTAATGGGAGGGGTGTATAAAATTTTGGCGAAACTCTTGTCCAATCGATTGGTGCTCCCTAAGATTATTTCTCCTTCTCAGAATGCTTTTGTTAAGGGGAGACAAATTTTTGACTTTGTTCTCATTGCCAATGAGTGCTTGAATGATCAATTGAAGCAGGGGGTCTAGGCGTGCTTTGAAAATTGGACGTGGAGAAAAGTTATGATCATGTCCTAGTGGTTTTTTTGTGAGCTCTAGAGGTTTACGGCAAGGGGACCCTCTATCTCTTTTGCTTTTTGTTATTGTTATGGAAGCTTTGAGTCGGTTGATGGATCGCACCGTCAGAGAAGGGTATTTAATAGGATTCACGGTGGGTACTTTTGAGGGCCGCTCATTGCTGGTTTCTAATTTGCTTTTTGTAGATGCTATTTTGATCTTTTGTGATGCTGACTCTCAAATAGAGCACTTGAGGTATGTATTCACTTGATTTGAGGTTGCTTCTGGTTTGAAAATAAATTTGGAAAAGTCAAAGATGATTCCTGTGGGAGATGATTTAAATTCAGAGGAGTTGGTGCGTATTTTGAGGTGTAAGACAACGCCTCTTATGAAATACTAGGGTCTTCCTTTGGTAGCAGGTTGAAAGCGGTTATATTTATCTAGGGGGTGGGGGGGGAGGTTACTTTAATTATGAGATCAAATTTACCCACTTATTTTCTCTCTTTTTCCCATTTCGGTTGGGGTGGTTAATCGGCTTGAAAAGTTGTAGAGAGCGTTCCTTTGGAGTAGATTAGGGGAGGCGTTTAAATTTCATTTAGTGAATTGGTCTAAGATTTGTGAACCTATTAAAAGTGGAGGTTTGGCCTATAGAAATGTGCGGAGATTTAATCAAGCTCTCTTAGGGAAGTGACTGTGGTGTTATGGTATCGATCGGGAGGCCCTTTGGAGGAGGGTGGTGGATGCGAAGTATGGTAGTTTTTGGGATGGCTAGTTGATGCAAGACAAGCAAGAATAATTCAACAATAAATTGAAAAAACAGGAAATTAAAGGGAATATGACCTAGGAGTCGGCACTTAGGCCTTGCTTGGAGTTAGCATCAAGCGGGGAGACCACTAGGAGTCGGCACAGGTTGGACTTGAGTCGGCACTAGACCATAGAAACAATTTCAAAAGAACTCTTTTAATTCATAATCTTTGTGAGGCTCTCGCATCACTAGTGTTCCGATGTAGTTAGGGATCCTTGTGGTGTGAGTTTGTGGAAAAATATTCGTAAGGAGTGGCTTTCTTTTTCGTAGCGTTTTTATTTTGCAGTGGGTGATGGGCTGAAGGTGAAATTTTGGCATGATCGTTGGTGTGGTGATTTGCCTTTGAGGGAGGCTTACCCGAAGTTTTTTTTCATTTCCTGGACTAAGGATGCTTATGTGGCTGATCTTATGTCTTTTGGGACCTACATGCTACATTGAGATCTGTCATTCATTTATGGAGTCCCTAACATCATTTATAGACCTAATTTATTCCATTCCTTTAAGGGGGATGAAGGAGGATCAGCTCTGTTGGAGAAGTGCTTCCAAGAAGAGTTTTGCTTTTAAGTGTTATTATAGGTCCTTGAGCTCCCATACTTCTGTGTCTTTTATGTGGAAGATTATCTAGCAGGTGAAGGTATCCCTTTGTGTTACATTTTTCTCTTGGACTATTGCGTTAGGGCAAATTTTAACTGTTGATAAATGTGGTCTTATCCTTCTAGATTGGTGTTGTATGTGTAAGCGGAGTAGGAAGAGTGTTGATCATTTGTTGTTGCGTTGTTCCTTTGCCTGAGAGCTATGGTCTATGGTGTTTGGTATGTTTGGGGTACAGTGGGTTATGCCACGCAAGGTGCTGGATCTTTTGAGCGGAAGGCTAGGAAATTTGGGTTGGGCGTGGCTCTCTTGTGGTTTGGCAGGTTGTTCCTCTTTGTGTGATGTGGTGTATTTGGAAGGAGTGGAATGCTCGACACTTTGAGGATTGTGAGAGGACCATTCCAGCACTGAAATTGTTGTTTTTTCAAACCTTATATGAGTGGGTTGTGGGGCTTGGCATATTTTCTATTCACTCCCTTGTGGAGTTGATTGATCTTTGTACTCTTTAATCTTTTTTTTGTCCTTTAAGTATACTTCTAATATAATTGGGCTTTGCAATAAAGTTTCTTAATCAACACTTTTTTTTTTGTTCTAAGTGGCTTTGAGGAATTGGGGAGACAAGGAAAAAAAATTTGAAAGTTAAGTGCCAAATATGTGTCCAAATTTTGTATGGAGTGAGATAAGAAAATAAAAATGGACATGTATTTGCATTGGATTTAACCAAGTAGTCCAATAATTTTTTGTTAAAAATAAGGCCAAGAATTCGTTGACTCAATTCAAAGCATATTTTTTAGTAAAAACCCAATTTAAAGCCACATGCAGCATGTATAGTCCGATATGCTACGATTTATACAATGAGTTACAATTCATTCGATAGCATGTATGTGTTATACGATTCATGAGCATGTTCGATACACACTTACGCTTCAATACTTTTTGTACAAGAATCAATTCATATTGTGGATTGTACAATACTAATAACTATGCATAGGACTATTATCATTGACATCACAAGTTTTGTAATCCTCATCATTTCCTCATCTATTTCATGTAAATATTTTTGATGAATAATAAAACTTTATGGAAAAAATAAAAAGGGAGTCTCCTAGTACACTAGATGTATTCTATTCTAACGTAGGACAAGAAGCTAGAGGATCTCACGATCGTGAGATGATTTTTAATATTTTATGTAATTTTCGTTATTTTAGGAGTTATGATTTTATTTCCTTGATTTTAGGTGTTTTTATGACTTTCCTAGTCAAATCAGAGTCCTCTTATGGTATTGTATCAATTAGGATATGTTTCGGAATATTCTTACTTGGAAAATAGGTTTTTTGGAGTCTTTAAATAGGGTGGCAATATGTAAAACGAAAATAACAATTATCTTTCAATAAAATTGAGGTTTCTTTATTTCTGGTGGATTCCAGAGTTTTTCCTTGTGGATTCAAGTAGCCCCTTATGGATTTAAGGGTTTGTGTTTAGCTAGAAATCTAGCCCTTTCACACTATCCATACTGCGTCAAGTGGTATCAGAGTGAGGTTTTTCTTGGTTTGGTGGCTGCTAACGGAGAAGGAGTTGAAGGCTCCAACGGTGAGAGTCATGGGAAATATGCTGTTTGGGCGGCAATAGAGAAACAAAGGCAGCAGATGAACGAGGTTCGAGAACTGCTTGTTGAATTGGGACTTAACGCCAATAGGAAACAAAGAGTTGCTCGATGGCCTTTTGTTAACCGACTTATAGGACGATGTGTTCTTAAATTTAATGATATTCCATGCTTTGATGGCATATCATACAAAGAAGACTTAATAGAATGGATCTTGAATTTTGAAGATTATTTTACCTATGCAAAGATCCTTGAAGATTTCAAGGCGCTACTTGTATCAAGAAAGCTTGTGAGGGATGCAGCAGACTGGTGGAATAATATCGAGTATTTCAGAATGCGAAGAGATAAAGTCTAAAATTTTCTCATAGTCAAGAATGAAAAGATTGATGGTTAATTTTTTCTTTTCCCGTGATTATGATGAGATATTGTTTTATACAGGTTATAGTCATGGACAAATAAATTTTTTTGAGGGGAAATATAGCGAGAATCTCAATATCAATTCATGTTGGAAAGATCAGAATTTGGGTGTCATTGATTGTTGAGAAAGATTCAATTTATAAGCGTAGTTTTATCATTAAAGAAGTTGAACAAGATCAAGTTTTGACAAAGGTTGAAGAGTTGGAAGACAAAGAATTTGAAGAAAGATTGTCTATCAAAGATGATATTTTGGAAGAAGTTTTTGAAGAGGCTAAAGAAGGAAATCTGGAATTGATTGAAGAAAATGGAGAAAATCTTGAGGCGAAAATTATTGGGAATATCGTGAAAGATTCAATTGAAGTCAAACATAAGGGTGAATACATAACCCATAATTCCCAAGATCTGGTTGATTGGCTGAAGATCACTACAACACAATCAATTGATTTTCTTGGAATTTAAAATTTTAATTTTGTCTTCAAGTCTTTATTGGTTAATATTGCAAATCA
Source organism: Fagus crenata (assembly GCA_014362285.1). Taxonomy (NCBI): domain Eukaryota; kingdom Viridiplantae; phylum Streptophyta; class Magnoliopsida; order Fagales; family Fagaceae; genus Fagus; species Fagus crenata. Next base: position 166,098 of record BKZX01033610.1, read on the forward strand.
ATTGAAGGGTGAACATAAGAAATTTGGGTTACAAAAATTATGGAAAATAATTCTAAGCAAGTTTTGAAGATGGTCAAGTATTCAAAGTATCTTTTTATTTGGAGTGGAAGATTTCAATTTTCAGAAGAAAACTCGAGGTCGAGTTTCATTCAAATGGAGGAGCTTGATGTAGGACAAGAAGCTAGGGGATCTCACAATCGTGAGATGATTTTTAATATTTTATGTGATTTTCGTTATTTTAGGAGTTATGATTTTATTTCCTTGATTTTTAGTGTTTTTATGAATTTCCTAGTCAAATCAGAGTTTTGTTATGGTACTGTATTGATTAGGATATGTTTAGGAATATTCTTACTTGGCTTTCTGGAGACTTTAAATAGGGTGGCAATATGTAAAACTAAAATAACAATTATCTTTCAATAAAACTGAGATTTCTTTATTTCTGGTGGATTCCAGAGTTCTTTCTTGTGGATTCAAGGAGCCCCTTATGGATTTAAAGGTTTGTGTTTAGCAAGAACGAAATCTAGCGTTTTCACGCTATCTGTACTGTGTCACATTCATAAAAAAAAGTACACAAGATTTATTCTAGTAAGGCTACAACATTAAGGACAACTATGAATGAAATCAAGAACAAAAGAAAACGAATGGCTTGATAAAGTAGCCATCCAATCATACAAAGCCTGTATGAGGATTATCTTCAATTCCACTGTGGTCCTCTCAGAATCTTCATACACCCTATGATTCCGCTCCCACCATATGGTCCACTTCAGACACGAGGGAATTGCACTCCAAATATCACCTAGGCCATTCCTAGTAGATCTCCCCTTCCAACAAGCCGACATATCAATGACACCAGGTGGCATAACTGGGAACTGCACTCCAAATATCACCTAGGCCATTCCTAGTAGATCTCCCCCTCCAACAAGCCAATGTATCAATGACACCAGGTGGCATAACTCAGTGCACCCCAAATAAACAAAACACAAAAGACCTCAACTCATGAGGTGGCATAACTCAGTGCACCCTAAATAAACAAAACACAAAAGACCTCAATTCATGAAGAGTATGTTGTGAACTGGAACTTGAGCATGTTGCCCTCCCTAGTGACCTTAGTCTTGCCTAAGTCTTCTTTGGTGTGGAGTGTTGGCCTAAATGGATTTTTACTTTCTAGAATTTGTAAAGGGTGGATGGGTGGGCTTAGATGTATGATATCATACCCTAAAATTGACTTTTGTTTATCAAATCCATGGTGTATGTCAACAACATTAAGATCTGACGGCTACATTTCACATCTATGGTGTATGTCACACCCTTTGCCTTCTTCTCCTATACCCCCCTCCACCCCCCCCCCCCCCGTGAAATTAAAAAAAAAAAAAAAAACAGAAACGTTGTTTTAATGATTCTTTATGAGTTTCTGTCTTTTTTTTTTTTTGATAGGTAATGATCGAAATTTTATTGATAAAAAAAAGGCATAGTGTGCATAAAGTATAAACACGAGCGAATCAAATAATTACAATATGAGAACTTAAGGACAAGGAAGAAAATATAAGTTTCTGTCTGTCCATTAATGGCTTTTGTAGATATTTTGTGTTTAAAATTTTAGTTTGTAGGAGGTTTGTTATGAGTTATAGACCCAGACATTTTGGGTTGAATTCCCACTAGAAACTTCCTCTGGATTACCTGATAAATGGTTTTCTCGGGGTGTGGTCGTGTATCTGGAGTTCACTATCCAAGGGTGGGTCCAAAGAGTCTTGTATTGGTGAGGTTTTCCGTTATCAAAAAAGAAAATAGTTAGTGTCTAATTTGAAGTTATTAATGGAGTGGGTGGCTGTGACTTACCTGTTTTCTATTTTCAATATTCTCGATTGATTGATCATTGCATTGCTTAGTTTTTTGGTTGGTTTCCTTTATGAGTTTACGTATACTTCTTATGTACTTGGGCTTCCACCTCTTTTGTTGCAATAAATCTTTTATTACCTATTAAAAAAAAAAAAAAAAAAAAAATTGAAGCTATTGCCTTACATGTCATTGTCTTGCTGCCTATTACATTGCATAAAACAATTGGATACAAATGTTGTTGCGTTAACAGCTGAAGCTCCTAACAAGTGAATACCTCTTAAATTATACCATAGTTTCTTAACCCTTAATGTTCCATTTGTTATCCTCAATGTTACATGTGCAGGTTGCTGCTTCAACCAACAAGGAAGTGGATGCACATATTCCCAATTACCCTAACCTGCCCCCACAACTTATTTGTCAGCTTCACAATGTGACCATGCATGTATGTCTTGATCTGTTTAGTTGCATCTGCTTTAAACATTTGTATTGGCTGCTCCTTCAACTATTAAATCTTGTGATGTTACAGGCAGACGTGGAGACAGATGAAGTATATGCTCAAATGACCTTGCAACCGCTTAGTCCGGTACTTTAATTTTCCGTGTAGTTATGAGATTGCTACTTTGTTTTTTTTTTTTTTTCATTGGATAACATAAACTATTTTTGTAGCAAGAGCAAAAAGATGTATACCTACTGCCTGCAGAATTGGGTACTCCCAGCAAACAGCCAACAAACTATTTCTGTAAAACATTAACTGCAAGTGATACTAGCACTCATGGAGGATTCTCAGTTCCTCGCCGGGCAGCTGAAAAAGTTTTTCCTCCTCTTGTATGTGACATTTGATTTAAGTAATTCACCATGGTCTGATTTTCATAAACCAATTGTTTTTATTTATCATCTTTTTTAAATTTGTTCCTTCAGGACTACTCACAGCAGCCTCCAGCTCAAGAATTAATTGCTAGGGATCTTCATGATAATGAATGGAAATTCAGACATATATTTCGAGGTAGTTTTCCCACAATGCCTTTGCTCAGAACTCTGTTTCTTTAGTCAAGAAATATAAATGATGAAACTTGCTTTGTTTGTCTATTGTTGCACTTTTTTATTGTTTATTTTGCATCCTTCAACATTTGGTTTGCCTAGTTTTCCTGATATTTTTGTTCTAGCCTTGCGAGTAATATCAGTGACAGCTGGATGTTCCATATTAATTATTTCTTTGGGATTTGAATTTACAATATAACGACCTCTCTAGTCAGATTTATGCATTAATACTGCTGTTGTTTGTTGTTTTACTTGCTTACATGCTGTGTTCATTTGCAGTTAGGCTACATTGGCATATTTGAATCAGATCAAGTTTGTGTTCTGTGTTTTTAATTGCAACGTAGTTGTCCTTCTCAAGTTAAGGACATACTCTTTATTCATTGAAATCCTACCTAACCTTTGCTGTCTTACCTAGAATTCTAATTGCTATGTCTTTCTGAAGACATAACGATTATTGAGTACATTTCTTTTGCAAAATGGATGCACTACTTTCTTTACCAATATCGAATACTATTGTTGGATTTGCAGCCACCATGCTGTGACCTTAGATGTTTTTAAATCCTTCACCCAAATTTGAAGCAAATTACTGAGGAGGAATGATTGGTTGGGGACAATGAGGATCATCAATTAGTTTTTTTATTTTTTATATAAGTAATAAAAATTTGAGAGAAATGCAAAAAGGCAACCTAAACTTTGGATCAAAATCAAACTGATCTGCTCTTCTAATTTGAAATTAGAAGCCCATAAGCTTAGGAAAATGATCAAATTAGTCCTGTCATGCTTTCGATGGTTGGATTGGACAAAATTAAAAATCAAATTGATTTTTAAACAATATTTAATAAAATAATTTTTTTTTAATAATTTTTTTGTTCTTCTTCCTCTGCCAAGCACCCATACTGCTTGAAGATTGTCGTGTGCCTCAATTACCACCACCAAACTACCAAAAATAAACCTCAAATGCAATTGTCAGGTACGACCAGATCTTTCTCTATTGTAATTTGTAAATGAACTAATGGTGAGTAAATGAGTGGATATTCACACAAACACTCTCCCTTATACTCCCACTCCCACCAAAATTCAGTCTGTTAGTGATAGAGAGAACAAACTAGAAAAAGCAGTAACCTGGATGCCATTTCCACACTCACAAATCTATCACTAGATTCATCATCTGAAACACTAAAATTGCTGTGCAGACCCTCAGCTTCTCTCTCTCTCTCACACACACACATCTTGGCTGTAATGCATTTAAGGAGTCGTAAAAGTGATGTATTGTCTCAAAGAAGTTAAAAATTTGGGTGACAGTTCCAGGATAGAAAGAAAAAGAAATGGTTAATAGCGGTGAGAAGCAATAAACCCCAAGGGGTTAGCCTAGTGGTTCCTAAGGCCTCATGAGATTCATGAGGTCCTAGGTTCGAAAGTTGTAGCCAGCATCTTGGGGCTACTCCCAAGGGATTTCTCCCTGTAATATTTGGTATATATGGGATGGGGTACTACATGCACCCGAGGGAATAGGAACTCTGGACACCTCGTTGTCAATGAAAAAAAAAAAAAAAAAAAATTACTCCACTTTTACTTTGTTTCTTGTTTTCCTATTGTTCTTTCACATAGGAGAAAAAGAGGTGGCTTTTCTTATTTAAGTTGGTTTGATCGGTTAAAGGTGCCCGAGGTGGCTTTTCTTATGTATATTGGTTTGGTTGGTTAAGAGTGCCCTTGTTGATCAAATGAAAAAGGAGTCTTTTCTATTTTTTGATAAATAAAAAAAGGACTATTTAATTCTTATGGTTTTGGGTGGTTTCAAATATTAAACCTTTATCTTTAAAAAGTTTAAATTAAAACCTTGTATATTTTTGCCAACATTTCAATGTTGCTGCAACCATGGAAGATTGATTTGTTACTATGCAAATTTGTCTATGGGGCCCACGAGTGTAGTCCAATTGAAGTTAAAGTCGTGTGGTGTAAAGGTCTATTGATATGTGTCCTAGGGTTAAAATAGTTTTTAATTTGGGTTTTTTTTTAACAAGTTATGGTTGATTTTGTATTCAAGGGCAAAATTGCAATATCTGCAATCCTTGCGAATTATGGGTATTTTGGTAATGGAGTTGAGTCTAGAATTTTCTAAGAGATCCTATGTATATCGGTTTTCTTTTCTTTGAGTCCAAGAATATATATATATTCTCAAAAGGATAAAAATAAAAATATTGAGTTTTTTTTAGTATTACTGATCAAAAAAAAGTTTTTTTAGTATTGATGCACGATGGTGTTTTGTTCTTTTTCTCCCTTTCACTTCACTCTTTTTTATTTTTTTTCAATAAGTCCTTTCACTTCTCTCTTGTCTTCTCTTTCTTGTGTTTCTGATAATCGGTATTGTTCGTACAACCTTGATCACTATAAATTTCTCTCTTCCTTCTTTCTTTCAAGCCCAAATCAAGCCATTCCTCTTACCAATCAAAACCCTAAACCCTAAAACCCCATGTATTTTCTCTATCAAATTGCCATAAAAACTTATCAAATCTTAGCTAAGTTTGATCTAAAATCATTTGTTCTACCACACTTTATCCTCCTAAATTTTAACCCACCACAAGCACAAGTTGACAAATTCCCCAATTTGTCCTACATCATATGCATTCCCTCTTGTCTAAATAAACATTAAAAAGAAAAGAAAAAAAAAAAATCTCGTTGCCGTTGGTAACCAAAACTTTCACCCACAAGTTGCCAACATAATCAACCCATTACACGAATCATTGCGTGAAGCCCACAAAACTTCCATATCCAAGTCTAAAAGGATTGTTATTTAAAACCCTATGACAAACCAAAATGGGGATCTGAATTCCATAGGACTTCCATACTGGCTTTCATCTTCCATAGACAAACAAGCAACAAACACCAATTCTTTAATACATGTGGTCGACCTCCATTAGTCTATTGAGGAGACTTAGGCGACCCCAAAAGTTTTTGGGCTACGACTTTGTTGTTATACCTGTAAACACACAAACTCCCAGTGCATTAGAATTGCAATCTAGAAGAACCCAACCCCAACATTGGCTCTTTGCCCCCTCCCCCCCCCAAAACGCTGAAAAAAAAAAAAAAAAACACATTCTTCTACTCCATACTGAAGTTGTGAATTTCATTTTGTACAGTTGGTATGGTAAAATTTTTTCTTTTCGGCCAATCAAACTGGTACGTTTAACCACTTTGTTTCGTATCGTTTTATGTGCTGGCCTGTTTCGGATGATTTTGGATATTTCGGTTTGTTTTTGGCTTTTTGGCCAAAATTTTTATTTCTGAATAGCTGTCTTTGCCGACGATGACAAAGGCCTTGAAATGGGAGCGTCAGCCAGCCATGTTTCAAGATCTAGTGTTCCTTGAAGCCAGTCCCATTTCATCACCAATTACTCATTTCTCCTCGACATGTGGAGCCCCACGATGCCCACCACGACCATGATTTCCCCTGTTGGCCAAAGCTATTATGGTCTCCTCCAGCACACTTGGTTATGATTGATACAGTGAAAATTAGAGTTTTGGGTTAAGGGAGGGCCAAAAATGCTGCTTGCTGGAGAAGGAGAATGATGTTTTTGTTTTGTTTTGTTTTTTCTTGTTCAAAGAGTAGACTAATAAGGTTTTTTAATTCTTGTGTTTTTGTGGGCATGTGGTAAACTAATGGGTCACATGTCCTTTTTATTTAGGCCATTTGAACTGCATGCAACACGTTTGTTGTTTCTTTTTTTAAGGCCCATGTGAAGCCCATTATCTAGACAATAAGCTACTTATTATGGGTCATTCCTACAATTGTTGGCCCACTTTTGTGTGGGTCAGCAAGTTTAATATTTTGATGTCAATCAATTTTCCTGTTTAGTTTATATTTTGATATTAAAATAAAAAAGTCTAAAGTTAATAATGATGACTTTTTTGAGTAAATAGAAAATATATCAAAATTCAGGTTTCATGTTTATGAAAACACTTGCACCAGCGCGCGTGCGCGCACAAACACACACACACACACACATATATATATATATATATATAATAAAAAGAGCATTAACCCCGAAACGGTACACCGGTACTTTGCTCCATATGCAAAATCCATGCTAACTTATAAAACGATTCCAAAAGAAAATCATTACACAGAAATCCAAATTCCTTAATTCTAGCGATCTATAACATCAATAAATCAAATATAGCAACACAACCTGGAATGTAAACATTGGCAAGTACACTGTGTACATAAACAAAATGTAAATATGGAATGCCAACGAGGCCCAAATTTAAAATAAAGCAGCTTATACTCCAATTAAACCCACCCCAAATCAAAGCCTCCAAGGCCAGATCACCCATCAAAATCAAAGCCCAAGCCACCATACTCAAACCACTGAACAACCACTGTTAACCCACTCACACCCATATTGAGCGTCCCACTCAGCCAAGTTCCTCATGACGCCACCCTGAGCCATTGGCTGATCCATGCCATAAGTTGTTGTGAGCCTTTGTCGGTGGAGGACTTTGGTGAAGGGAGAGAGAGAGACAGCTCAGGTAAGATGGAGAAAAAGAAAAAGAAAAAGTGGTGGGTGTCGTGGTGGATATGAAATGATGCCTTTTTATAGAAGTATTGTTTTTAGTGGGGCATGAGGTGTCCAATTCTATAATTGAAATTTGTCAAAAAAAAAAAAAAAAATCTATTATTGAAATGCAGCATTTGGACATATGTGTTTCGTAAATGGTGTTAGAGAAAAGTAGACGGGGTGGATTAAAACATTTCCAAAAATCAGGGTTCAAATTGAATCCTTTTAAACTTTAGGGTTTAATTTGAAACCACCCTCAAACTCTGGCTTAAAAAGTGAATCCCCCTCCCACAACTTTTTTATTTTATTTTATTTTTAAAATCATCATGCTAGAAAGGTCAGAGCTGTCTTTGTTGTTGCACTTGATTGAATAAGACTAACATATGAATGTAATATGAATGAGCCAGTGCTTAAGGCTCAATGTGTTGGGAGTTTGCTCAACTTTTTTTTTTTTTTTTGGTGTGTGGCTTGGTCATAGGACAATGACTTCAAAGCTGAACGATCAATTGTATATTATAGTCTATCAAGGAAGTGCCTAAATAAATATAAAAACTGGTCTGAGCTTCTAAATTTACAATTCTGACTTCTAATTAGTCTTTCTTGTTTACTTTGGCAGGCCAGCCCAAGAGGCATCTTCTTACCACGGGATGGAGTGTCTTTGTGAGTGCAAAGCGGCTTGTTGCTGGTGATTCTGTACTTTTCATCTGGTAGAAATATTTCTGATTCGCCGTTCATTTGTTTTTTCTTAGTAATTGAGACTGTTAAGTCAAGCAGTATGAGGTGGTTTAAGACCTATGCACTCCTTGCCAAATTGTTATTCCTACTGAATGAAATGATGCTGGTTATAATCTATATTTTAAATGCTAGCAAAAAGTTATTCACTGGGTTCAGTTTAGAAGAGAATGTAATTAGATCTTTCTTGTGATGATTTTTCTTTGGATCTGCCAAGTAGCATTGGTCACTGCATGGGTTTGCACTGTGTGTGGTGCTGGGAGTGAGGCCAGCTTCCCCCACTGTCCCCATTTTAATCTATCGATAGTGAAAATTAATCATAAGCTGAAATTCATTATATGCGTTCACTTCCATCAGGAATGAAAAGAATCAACTGCTGTTGGGTATCCGGCGAGCAAATCGTCCACAGACTGTCATGCCTTCATCAGTTTTGTCAAGTGATAGCATGCACATTGGTCTTCTTGCTGCTGCAGCTCATGCGGCTGCCACGAATAGCCGCTTTACCATATTTTATAACCCAAGGTGGAGTATCTGCTAATGTTACAGTTTAAGTTTGTGATTCTATACATCTTATTGATGTTCATTGCCTTAATTGCAGGGCTAGTCCATCAGAATTTGTCATACCCTTGGCCAAGTATGTTAAAGCAGTCTATCACACACGGGTTTCTGTGGGCATGCGATTTAGAATGCTGTTTGAAACGGAAGAGTCAAGTGTCCGACGGTATGTCTCAATTCTGTTTGTAAATCTTCATAATTCTTATTGGTAAATGTAATTCAAGTTAACTGTATCCAATAATCTGACTGCTCTACTTTTGACCCTGTTGTGTTGTTAGAGGCTAGTAGTAAACTCTGGTTTGTGTTCAATAAGACATTTTAGTGGTCTTCTGTTGAATAGTGTAATGGTTTTGTGTACTGTTGTGCTTATTTTTGTTTTCTTGCACCTTTCATTTTCTTATTTTACTTCCATTTCAATATAACTAGCATATGTCCTGCACGATGCACTTTGCATTTTGTTAGATCTTGTAAGAAATTATTAAGAGTATTGTGTTATTGTAAAAGGGAAAATTTTATAGGATTGTAAAAAGACTAGCTATGCTCTATAGTACTGAATGGTGAGCTGTTAAGAAGCAACATATTCATAAAATGAGTATAACTGAAATGAGAATGTTAAGATGAATAATTAGAAATACAATGAAAGACAAGATTCGAAATGAAGAAATTCTCTTAAAGATATGGTGGCCCCTATTGATGAAAAGATAGGGGAGAGTTGCTTGAGATTTTTTGACCATGTTTAGAGGAGAGTGATTAATGCACAAGTGAGAAAGAGTGAGTTGATTCAAGTTGAGGGAATGAAAAAAGGTAGAGGAAGACCAAAAATAGCATTAATAGAATTAGTACAAAAGGACATGTCAATTATGAAAATAACAAAACGTATGATTTCAGATAGAATAGAATGACCAAAAACTAGTCTATTAAGGATCTATAGCCAACTCCAAAAATTTTGTAACTAAGGCTTGATTGTTGTAAGAAATTATCTTATGGGTCACTTATAATACTTATTGTGTGTTATAATATTTGGGAAATCAACTTCAATTATATTACATGTTATTAGAAAGGGAGTAGTGAGGACACCAAGATGGGTCTGAAGATACAAATTTCGGGTTTCGATCGTACTCTGTTTTTAGCAGGTTGTTCCGCTGGTTATTGGCAACAATTTCCGGTGGCTTTGGATGAGATCGAGTTCCCTAACATTGTTCTTGAGGAAGTCGCATCACCGATTGGGGGTTTGGAGCTTGTGATGATTGAACCAGCACCAACAGTGGAGATGGGAGTGGGTTTGGAACTAATGGTGGTAGAAGAGGCAACCGAGGTGGTTCCATTGAACATGGCCAGCCCGACAGATGTAGGTGAGGAGTTGGAAGCTATGTAGAAGCTTTGAATGAGAAGGAAGTCTCAGATTGGGTGATGAGATGCATCAACAAATTTAGCAAATTCCTAGGGATTTTGTTAGAGGGTCATGAGTGGGAAGCTATGCAGCTCTTTGCAGATATTGAGCAGAGGTGGCGAGCAACAGTAACCTCACAAAGATCAGGATATGTGAAGAAAGCTGATGGGGTTAAGGGAGCTACTAGGGGTGTGTAGAAAACCTATGAACCGAATTGACCAACTGAAACTGACTGATTTTTTAAGTTTGGTCGGTTTTTTTTTTTTTTTTTTTTTTTTTTTTTTTTTTCGATCCCGTTTGGTTTCGATTTTAATTAAATTGAAAAATTGGTTTTCGGTTCGGTCACGGTTTGGAGAAATTGTGCACCAACCCGAACCGAAACCGACTGAATATACTCACACTACATGCCAAATTGCAATGTCAATATGTCATTGTCAAGATAGAACAAACTTTAATTAATTATTTACGTTATTTCCTTTCGATATAGAAAAAAAACAATATAATAAATGAGAGGAAGTCAGCATGTAAGAGTAGAAAAAGTTATATAAGACAAACACTGACAATATTTGATTATAATCAGTAAAAATAAAAAAAATACACTTATTATATCATGTAATATAAATGCATTTTTATTTTTACTTTTTTGCAAAGACAATTCAAGCTTTTATTTTTCTAACCCTAGCCTGCCCCTATCTTTTATTTTCCCTTCTCTCTCCCTTCCGCTGCTCTCTTCCTCACTCTCACGTTCTTAACTCTAAGTCCGTAACCCTAACCCCAGCTCATCCTCACCAGTCACCTCCTCTAATTCTCTCTCCAGCCGCTCACCTCACTTTGCTCTTCTCTCTCCCTCCTGTTGCTCACTGATCCTCACCATTCTCTCTTCCCTCCCGCCGCACAGATCTTGAATATCCAGCTTCAAGATCCATCCATGCAAGCTTATATTTATTTCCTCTTTTTCGTTTTTATTTTGGTAAAGCTCTCTTAGCTTCAACACTCACGTTTGCTATTTGACTATGATGAATACTAAATTTTAGAAAGAAAAAAAATCATTGATTACTATGTCTATTACCTGTAAATAGTAAGAGTATTTGAGAATTGGTGTCTTTGTGTAGCTTGCTGCGAAATAGAGGAGAATTGAAAGAAATGAATTTTTAGCTTTGAGTACTAAGTAATTGACGCTAACTATGTTTCTTCTCGAACCGACCGAAACCGACCGAATCGATCGAAACCATTTCCGTCAGGTTTTACACCTTATTCAGTCAGTTTCAGTTTTAGGGATACAAAAACGGAATTTTCTGGTTCAGTCCAATAAAATCCCTAAAATCGAACCGAACTGGACCAAAAACACCCCTAGGAGCTACGAAGTCTTGAGTGCTCCATAAATTACAACAATTTTTAGTCCCGATAGGGGTTCATTGTTGAAGATATGATTCAATTGAAAATGGTTTCTTGAAATTCATGGTTTAAATGACAAGGATAAGCGGTTGCAAGTTCGTATTTATTGAGATTGGTGAGTGGATATTGTTTGCCTATAGTAGGGGATTTCAACGTGTTCGCTTTCCAAGTGAGAGGTTGGGCACGAGATGGATTTCTATTGCTATGAGGGATTTTGATGATTTTCTTGTTTCCTTGGAGCTGATGGATCTTCCCTTGAAAGGTGGGTCCTTTACATGGTCAAACTCTCATACACCTTCAAGTATGTCAAGAACCGATCGTTTCCTAGTTTCTAGTGAATGGGAAGAGAGTACTTTAGTAATTTGCATAAAATGTTTTTGCCTCGGCCTTTGTCTAATCATTTCCCCACCTTACATGATGTGAATGGTATAAATGGGGGTCGAGGGTCTTTCAAATTCGAAAATATGTGGCTCATGTCGGAGGGCTTTGTGGACTTGGTTGGGGGTTGGTGGCGGCAGTACTCGTTTCGTGGTACTCCTAGTCCTAGCTTTATCTTGTCCCAAAAACTCAAATGCCTAAAAGAATGATTTGATAAGGTGGAATAAAGAGGTGTTCGGAGATGTGAGGGGGAAAAATGCGTAGTTGATAGAGGACATTAAGGGGTTGGATGACATGGAGGAACATAGAAATTTGACCACAGAAGAGAAAGTAAAGTGGGAAAGTGCAAAGTTAGAGCTTCAGTCCACTTTGTTGTTGGAGGTTAATTGGAGACAAAAGTTGCATGCTATTTGGTTGAAAGACATTGGTCGGAATACAAAATTCTTCTACAAAGTAGCAAATTCGCAATGGCGGAATAATTTCATTGGTAGTTTTACTGAAGGGAGTAGAATCATTGATACTAAAGATGACATTCATGATTGTTTCATTTGGTATTATCAACACTAGTACCATGAATCGATGACGTTGCGGCTAAGTTGGATGGTATTCCTTTTGAAGTGATTGGAGATATTGAAGCTAGTTTCTTGGAATGATGCCTCACGAAAGAGGAAGTGCTTCAGGCTCTAGATTCAATAAATGGTGATAAGGCACCCCAAATGGTTTTGCTATTGCTTTTTTTTTTTTTTTTTTTTTTTTAAAGAAGGTGTTGGAGTGTGGTGAAAGGTGATGTGATGAATTTCTTCTCCTATTTTTATAATAGAGGTAATTTTGAGAAAATTCTAAATCATATGTTTCTTGTCCTTATCCCAAAGAAATGTGGAGCTTCTAAGTTAAAGGATTTTTGGCCCATCAGTTCATTGGGTTGTTTATATAAGATTCTTTCCAAAGTTTTGGCTATCAAGTTGAAACAGGTTTTAGGAAGGCTTATATCCAGTTCCCAAAATGCATTTATAGAAGGTCGACAGATTCTGGATTTAGTGCTTATCGCTAACGAATTTTTGGATAGTTGGTTCAAGGCAGGTATTCTTGGGATTGTTTGTAAGCAAGATTTTGAGAAAGCTTATGACCATGTCAATTGAGATTTTTATGTTGTACTTGCTCCAGCGTTGTGGATTTGGGGAGAAATTGTGTGGTTGGATCCAATTTTGCTTGGCTATTGTAGGGAGAAAATCCCTACCACTAGCAAAGGTTTCTTTGCTAGTGGTAGGGATTTTCATCAAGGAGATCCTTTATCATCTTCATTATTGGTGTTGATTATGGAGGCCTTTAGTTGGTTGATGGTTAGGGTGGAGTTGGGAGGTTAGTTAATGGGTTTTTCGGTTGCCTTTGGTTCTTCTGGTTCGTTGAATATCTCTCATGTACTCTTTGTTGATGATACCTTGGTGTTATGTGATGTTGAGGTTAACTGGCTTCCTCATTTGAGGTGCATTCTTCTATGTTTTGAGGCCAATTCTGGTTTGAGGATTAATTTGGCAATGAGCACAAGTTTCATTTGGTGAATTGGTCTTCTGTGTGTCTTTTGAGCTTTAATCAGGCCTTGTTAGGAAAATGGTTATGTAGGTTTTTGATGGAACCTGTTTTATGAAGGCAGGTGGTCATTTGCAAATATGGTGCTTAGAGTGGTGATTTGTATTTGGATATTTTCAAAGATCCGTATGGTGTGGGTTTGTGGAAAACCATTTGCAATTGGTGGTCTAACTTTGTGCCTTTTACTAGGTTGGAGGTTGGTGATGGCACTTGGGTTTTGTTTTGGGAGGATTGCTAGATAGGTCCCGCTTGTCTTCGTGATAAGTTTCCTGAGCTATTTTGTTTTTCTCAAGAAAAAGATACTTTGGTTTCAGATTGTATGGAGCGGGTTAATGGTCAGGTTATTTGGAATCCGGATTTTACTAGAGTGCCTCAAGATTGGGAGTTTGAGTCTATGGCTCTTTTCTTTGATGAGTTATATGCTACTTAGTTTGAGGCACACGGGATTGATACTTCGGTTTGGCTTCCATCTCCTTTGAAGGGTTTCCAGGTGAAAAGCTACTTTGGTGTGCTTTGTGGACGGAATGGGTGTTCTAGACAACTTCCTTGGAAATGTATTTGGCAGCCTCGGATTCCTTATAGAGCTTCTTTCTTCATTTGGACTGCAGCTCTCAGCAAGATTTTGACAATGGATAATCTTCGCAAGAGGGCTATTCTTATTGTTGATTGGTGCTGTATATGTGAATTGGTTGATCATCTCCTCCTTCATTGCCCTCTTGCTCGTGAATTGTGGGATTTTCTCCTGTTTAGTGGGCTGTCTTGGGTGATGCCCAGTCTGTCAATGCCTTGTTGGAATTGTGGAGAGGCATAATAGGTACTTGTAGGAGTAGAGAAGTTTGGGGTGCTGTGCTTGCTTGTCTATTGTGGTGTATTTGGAGAGAACGGAACAATTGTACTTTTGAGGGGGTAGAGCTTTCTTTGCCAGATTTAAAATTTCTAATCTTGAAATGTTTGTATGATTGGTGTTCCAATCCCTCCGTTTTCTACATATTCCTTTATGGACTTCATTGGTGCTCTGTGTGTCACTCAATAATTTCTGTTTTATTTTTGTTTGATTTCAGGCTCATTGTAGGCCCCTTTGTTTTGTATTCTTCTTGGTGTATACTGCTTGTTTACCTTGTTGGAAGTTTCTTTTCAGTAATTTTTAATGTACCTGCTAGATACCTTCACTCAGTTCAGCATTTTATGTAAGATTATATTTTTTCATTATATGAATAAAGTAATTCATTTCATTAATTGCATGTGCTCTGAACTTCTGATTGCAAATGTAACTCGGTAGGTACTTTTGCTCACTCAAGTATATTTTTGTCTAGATACATGGGTACTATTACTGGAATCAGTGATTTAGATCCTGTTCGCTGGTCGAATTCACATTGGCGCTCTGTGAAGGTTAGTTGAGAGCATTTGGTGATGTGGAAGCCCATAACTATGAAATTTTGATATTATAATTTACTGAGATTTTGCTCAAAATTTGATCCTGTTATCAACTATGTAAAATGCTGTGCTGCTGGAACGTTTTTCTACTATGCAGGTTGGATGGGATGAATCTACCGCAGGGGAGAGGCAGCCAAGAGTCTCCTTGTGGGAGATTGAACCATTAACAACATTTCCAATGTATCCATCACCATTTCCCCTGAGATTGAAGCGACCATGGCCATCAGGACTACCCTCTTTTCATGGTATGACTTGAATACCTATATGAGGCTGTAAAAAGACACATGGTATCTTCTTGTATTATATTCCATACTCTTTCTCCATGAATCATTTTAGTATGTTTACTTACAGGTCTAAAAGATGGTGATATGGGCATCAGTTCCCCACTGATGTGGCTTCAAGGTGGGGTTGGAGATCAGGGAATTCAATCTTTGAACTTCCAGGGGTTTGGGGTTACGCCCTGGTTGCAGCCAAGGCTTGATTCTTCTATACCAGGTCCACAACCTGATGTATACCAAGCAATGGCAGCTGCTGCACTTCAGGAGATGAGGACAGGGGATCCTTCCAAATGTTCTTCTCAATCACTTCTGCAGCTCCAGCAAACACAAAACGTTTCCAATGGGCCTACTTTGATGCAGAGGCAGATGTTACAGCAGCCCCAATCTCAAAATACCTTTCTTCCGAGCTTTCAAGATAATCCAGCACCCACTCAAGCTCCACTTCTGCAACATCAATTGCAGCGTTACCACCCATATAATGATCAGCGGCAGCAGCAACTTCAACAGTCCCAGCAACTGCACCATTTGTCTGTCCAGCAGCACATCCCAAATGTAATTTCTGCCCTATCTAATTTTGCATCAGCCACCCAGTCACAGACTCCATCTCTGCAGGCCATTCCTTCAGAGTGCCAGCAGCAGTGCTTTCCTGACCCTATTGGGAACCCCATATCCACATCTGATGTTTCCCCGATTGACAGTATATTAGGTTCATTATCCCAGGATGGAGCATCCCACTTACTTAATTTGAATGGATCCAACCCTGCAATATCTTCTTCCTCCATGTTACCCAAGCAAATCACAGTTGAACCTCAGCTTACATCTGGAGCTGCTCAGTGTGTACTGCCCCAAGTGGAACAGTTGAGAACACCACAGTCAAATGTCTCTGAGCTTGCTACTTTGCCTCCATTTCCTGGGAGGGAGTACTCTGGATACCAAGGTGCTACTGATCCACAGAGCAATCTTTTGTTTGGGGTCAACATTGATTCCTCGCCTCTTATGCTTCCGAATGGGATGGCAAACCAGAGAAATATTGGCAGCGAAAATGATTCTTTGTCTATGCCATTTTCTACTACCAATTTTACAAGTGCTACAGGCACTGATTTTCCACTAAATTCGGACATGACAACTTCAAGTTGTGTAGATGAATCAGGTTTTTTGCAGTCTTCCGAAAATGTGGATCAAGTAAATCCACCAACCAGAACCTTTGTGAAGGTAACAGAATTTTCATCGTCTTTTGCAAGCATTCCACTTATTGTGTTATTGGAATGGTCATATGTGTTGGAGTTTTCCTGTTGGTAATGGGGCCTTGTTTGGTCTACTTATTAGTGTCCTAGCTGTAGAAGTCCTTGCAGATGAATATCATATGGCAATCTTTCCCCCTTATCATGCAAGTTTTCTGGAAGATGGTACATCTACCTATGCCAAGATAAATATTTAATTATTTTCTTTTGAAACTCTAACTCAGTTATTTACTTTTGACTGAAAACTGTAATGTTATCTTGATGTGCATAATTTACTGCCAAATGGATGATTGTGCTTTCCCTTATTGATCTCATTTATTTCTTGTTTAAATTACAGTGGCCATTACTTGTTATTCAGATTCTATTATGTAGCACTGAATTTAAGACACTAGATTTTTTTGTTTTTGGTTAATCTGTGGTCTAATTTTGACAGGTTCACAAGTCAGGGTCCTTTGGGAGGTCACTGGATATTTCCAAGTTCAGCAGCTATCATGAGCTGCGCAGTGAGCTTGGTCGCATGTTTGGCCTTGAAGGCCAATTAGAGGACCCGCAGAGATCAGGCTGGCAGCTTGTATTTGTTGACCGGGAGAATGATGTTCTTCTCCTTGGTGATGACCCTTGGCAGTAAGTTGAGAACTATTTTCCAGCATTTTCTTATATTTGTCGGAATCATGCTAAAGAGCAAGTACTTTTTAATTCCTAATTTACTTATTAAAAAAAAACCCTTTTTCATTCCTAATTTGTCAGGTTTTATTGCTTTTTCTTTTAGTGATTTCTTCAGACATATATTAGTTGTTCATGCTGAGTCTGGTGCTGGCATCAATTAAGGGATATAGTGGGGAGTGGGGACAGCTTACATAGGGAATTCTTGGTTTCTAACTCTCCTTTGGTTTCTCATTTTATGATGTTTGACCAATCATATATCATTGATGATTGGGTGCATGTATTTTGCTAACAGGAGTAATTAGGACTACTATCAAGTGCTATCATAATGAACTAGACAAATCAAGTTTGGTTTCCATTAATTTTAGTTTATCAATTTGTTTTTCACTGAATGAATATGTTTTTATACTTAACATAATGAAGCTTTATTATTCCTCAAAACAAAAACCAAAAAAAAACTTAACAAATCAGATTCGGTTGTTTCCAAGTCTGCTTAGTGGAATAATGGTTCAATATGTTGGCATGAGTGGTTGCTCTTGCTTGCAATAATTTTGGGCATAAACTAGGAAAACTTCATTTTTTGTTCAGAGGGGTATGAGCATGTGTAATTTGGGTTTTGCCATAAAGTTAGAGTTAAGTTGTAAACTTTAAAATATTAGGGTTAGATGAGAAAAGAGAGAAGAATGAAAGGGAAGAGAGATTTGAAATTAGGTTCAGGGCTTAATTAAATTAGTCCCTTCACAGTACCATATATTTTTATTCTCCTGGTATGACACAATTACAATAATATCCTCAAGCTAATATAAAAATAACAAGCCAATTATAAATAACCACTAACAGTTAGTAGGACTTGAGAAATTAATTTATAATGTTTAACAAATTTCTTGTAGTGTTGCCTGGTTTCAAGTTTTGATATAGTTGAACTGAGTTCAAATATAAAAGCATATCACATCATCTTGATAAGTTGGTAAAATTTTTCCAAATCAAAGGTTGAAACACTATATGCACTTTGATCATATATTTGCATTTTCATGATTAAAATATTCCTCCACGGTTGTGCACCTATTCATCATGTTTTCCCTTTCATATATTTGCATTTTTCATGATTAAAATATTTCTCCACGGTTGTGCTACTATTCATCATGTTTTCCCTTGGTGCAATTTAAGCTTGAATGCCACATGATTTCAATGGTATGACATCTTCAACCATAGAATTATAATAGAATACGAATTACAATTGAAATGAGGGGGACTCAGTGAATTTACAATAGAGTACTAATTGCTAGGACCTAAGACATTCAAGCAATGTCTAATAAAAGATGATGGTGCAGACACTAGGCCCATGGATGATGGAGGATTGATGGATGATAGTTGAGCCAGGATGATGGCTCTCTAGGTTTCGTGTTTGAGTGGTTCTTGGCTTGGGTTTTTTGATTGGACTTTTTGCGATTGGGCATGCGGTGGTTTGATTGGGACTCACGGTTGCGATTTCAAAAATCTAATATAGGAGTTGCAAGTTGGATTGGGTGCAGGGTGCTAATTGGGGTAATGTTGTTAAGCTCAATAATATTGTGGTGATTGTCTTTTTTTGTGTGTATATTGTTTCGGGATTGGTGAGATTTGGGAATGGGCTTTTTAGTGGTGCAAGGAGTTTAGCAAACCTCAGTCCACCCTGCAACCAATCGAACTTGCAACTCCTACATCAGATCCTTGCAATCACAGTGGCGAGTCCCAATCAACCATCAGAATCCCAATCGCAAAAACTCTTATAAAAAACCCAAGCCAAGACCCACTCAAAAATGAAGCTCAGAGTGTTTGGTCAACTATCGTCCGATGGAGCCCACGGTTGTGACCCCATCAAGCCTCGCACTGCTGTCACCAGTTTTCTTAGTTACAAAGAGTTCACCATGGTTTGAACCGTCACTTTCGCAGCAATCATCAACCCTTTGCAACCCCATCAATCTGCCTCGTTCATTAGAGGTCACAATCAGCAATTGTGTACCCTCACATTCTTGCCATTGCCAATAGATTTAGCAATCCTTTCCTTGATGTTGATCTAGTTCATCCCAAATCTTTACTAGCCTATGATCTCTATGGGTTTCAAGGAATTAAGGGACCCATCATCAACAGCTCACCTTTCGCTGCATCAACCTCAAAACTGTGTTGGAAAGCTCGCCATGTCATAGAACTGTTTCTATGTTGATTAGATCGTTGCTTGGTTCGTGCCCATTGTAGAGGTTTGTTCGGTTGCAGATACTTTAGCTGTAGGTTTTGGTTATTGACATTGCTTCTTTGGTCACACTTTGAAACCCAAAATAAATTTGCTTGATTTTCAAAAACTTTTCTTTGACTATCCTTGAGTAGGTTAAAATCCTTTAAAGTAGCTTGTATTTAATATTACCTGTCGAGCTTGCCTATAAGTGGAAAATTTTGCCCACCAACAGTCCTCTTTACTTCCATAAATACTGGCACTACTTGACTGCAGCATGCCTTTTGGATTAATGATCGAATTCCCTATGTAATTAGGGTCTATTCTCACTTGCGTCCACACTTAGCACACACTTGCATGTGTAGTGGTCACATAGTGTCAAGTTGTGAGTCCTAATTTAGTTCCAAACCCCAATCGAGTTCTGAACCCCAATCCATTGTGGAAGAGGCATTCAAATGATCTAATGAAAGGCCATCCCATGGGTCATGCTGCGAAGGGTGTTGGATCTTTTGGCCGGATGGCTAGGAAATTTGGGTTGGCATAGTCTCTTATGGTTTGGCAGGTTGTTCCTCATTGTGTAATTTCGTGTCTTTGGCAGGAGTGGAACGCACGCCACTTTCATTTTCAGGATTGTGCGATGACCATTCTGGTGCTGAAATTGTTGTTTTTTCAAACCTTGTATGTGTAGGTTGTGGCTTGGCATATTTTCTATTCACTCCCTTGTGGAGTTGATTGATCTTTGTACTCTTTGATCATCTTTTTGTCCCTTAGTATACTTTTAGTACGCTTGGGCTGTTTCAATAAATTTTCTTACTTGTTTTTAAAAAATGAAATAAAATGAAAGACCATCCAAGACCTAACCCAAGAGAATGCTAGGAATAGTGCCTGGTTAGAGGCAATAGAGGCTTTCTTCCAAAGGAGGGATGAAGGTGAAGCCCCAGATACTGAAGGCAATAATGAGGAACACGTAGGAGCAATACCTCGTAGGCAACCTTGCAAGGTAACTTTCGTAGGCTAGGTCACCCAAACTATAATGACTTTTGGGAGACTAAAGACATCGATGAGAGATTGATAGGAAGTAGAAAAGTGGAGGCACCACATTTGATGGTTGTCTAGACCCATGGGACTAACTGTTTGCATGAGATGGAACACTTCTTTGAGTGGTAGAACTTTATGAGGACAAGAAAGTTAGATTTGCGAAGATGAAGCTTATTTGTAAAGCCCAACTTTTCTGGGAGAGAATCGAACAAATCTTCATTAGAAGGAATCAACCTGCCATTACTAATTAGATAGAGAAGAAAGAGAAAGTAAATGGAAAAGTATCTTCCTCTACTATGTCTATAGGTATGAATTCATTTGAAGGCATACATGGTCAAACCCCTAGGAAGCCTTTAGATTTTCTCCCAATATTGCTGCATGTTAGAGAACCAAAGTTAGTAGGACCATTTGCATGTCATATTTGTACATTGCATCATGTAGTCAACAAACAATTTCAAGCAAGTGATGATCACTTTAAAATTCAGGTTAATTCACATAGAGAACTTACAGTATGGGATGTCATGGTTTCAGTTAGGCTCGAGTGGTTTTCCCCTCGAAACCATTAGTAACTGCAAGCCTGAAGCACT
Organism: Fagus crenata; assembly: GCA_014362285.1. Classification (NCBI taxonomy): domain Eukaryota; kingdom Viridiplantae; phylum Streptophyta; class Magnoliopsida; order Fagales; family Fagaceae; genus Fagus; species Fagus crenata. The sequence goes on from BKZX01033610.1 coordinate 187,015, forward strand.
GAGATGGTTGGTGTAGATGTGTCGATGGATTAAGGTTATCTCTTTTGCTCGCTTTTTAATTTTGATCAATGGTTCTCTAGCTGGATTTTTTAGTAGCTCTAGGGGGATAAGACAAGGGGACTCTCTTTCCCCTCTTCTCGTTCTCCTCATTATGGAGGTCTTATGTCGAATGTTAAGGAAGACAGAGGATGGTGGATTCATCCTTGGTTTTACCCTTGGGAATAATGTGAACATTTCCCATCTTCTATTTGCTGATTACTCTATCTTGTTTTGTGATGCGAATCCACAACACTTGATGTACATTCGTTTGGTCCTAACCTATTTCGAAGCGGTAACTGGACTTCGTGTGAATATGAGTAAGAGCGAGATGGTTCCGGTGAGAGTTGTGCCTAGTTTATCAATCCAAGCAGACATCATGTGTTGTCGTATTGGAGTACTCCCCATGACTTACCTTGGAATGCCATTGGGTGCTTCTTTTAAATCAAAGACTATTTGGAATTCTATTGTGGAGGAATGGAACGCAAGTTGGCAGGTTGGAAAAGTCTTTATTTATCAAAGGGGGGTAGATTGACTTTGCTTAAAAGTACTCTCTCTAGTCTTCCTATGTATTATCTCTCTTTTTACAATTCCTGCTAGTGTTGCACACAGTATAGAGAAGATCTATCAAAATTTTCTATGGGGAGGTAAGGAATTCGGGACAAATATGCATTTGTTTTATTGGGATACGATCTGTTTCCCGATTACTCATGTTGGGTTGGGGGTTAGGAAACTTCTTGTTTTTAATAAAGCCTTGCTAGAGAAGTGGTTATGGCGTTGGGCGATTGCCTCGAAGTATGGGACACTTGCTGGCGGGTGGATGACCAGGAACACCCGGGGTGCACATGGTTGTGGTTTGTGGAGGAGTATCAACTTTGGCTGGTCAGATTTTGTTCAGTATGTTGATTTTGAAGTTGGTATGGGGGATCGCATACGCTTCTGGAATGATATTTGGTGTGGTAATCGTCCATTGAAAGATGTTTTTCCGGATCTGTACGCGATTTCGTCTCACTGACAGGCCACTATTGATTCCTTTTTTACTCATCTTGCTTTGGGTTCTCGGCCTGAATGGAATCACTTTTATTCGAAACTTAAATGATTGGGAGGTGGAGGGGGTTGCCTCGTTCTTTGAATTTCTCCATTCCCATACTTATTTCAAGGTCGGTGGTGATGGCTTGCGTTGGAGATTGAAAGGTAATGGGAATTTTGATATCAAATCTATTTACATCGCTTTAAGTGATTTTCATCCGGTGAGTTTCCCTTGGAAAGCTATTTGGGGTGCTCTTGCTCTGAGGAGGGTTTCTTTTTTTGCTTGGGTTGCAACTTGGAGTAGAATCTTGATTACAGACAATCTAAAGCAGAGAGGCTATCAAATAGTGGGTTGGTGCTGTATGTGTTGATGTGATGAGGAAACCATTAGTCATCTTTTATTACATTGTGAGGTAGCTTATGGCTTGTGGACTTTAGTTTTTTCGGAGCTTTGGTATTGAATGGGTGCTGCCCGGGAGTGTTCATGATTTATTCTTTGGATGGCGTAACTGGTTTGGGAAGAGTTATTCTCAAATTTGGAATATGTTCCTTCCTGCATTTTCTGGACTTTGTGGTGAGAATGGAATAATTGTACCTTTGAGGATGCGGAGCGCACAGGGTCTCAACTTGATGAATTATTCTCTAATACTTTGTATGATTGGGCTACAGTTTAGGGATTTTCCAACTCCAAATTTGTCATTTCTTTTTTAGATTCTTTACACTTAACATCCTTTTCATCTCCATTGTAAAACTCACACTCTTGGGTGCATTCTTTATGCACACATAGTGTTTTCATTAAATAAATTGAATTATTAGCTATCAAAAAAATAAAATAGTATTATTTGCAAAGTGTAGAGGTGTTATCATGATACTATTATTGACTCCATTCCGAACTTTAAAGACAGAAACGAAACAAAAATACTATTAGTTCTTCTCAACATTCTGCTCAGTTTTTCCATAACCAAAATAAAGAGCAATGGTGAGAGAGGATCGATTACCTTGCCTTTAGGCCGAATTCAATTAGGTTGTGGTCCTCAGATATGGAGCTTGGCATTCCCTTCAAGACTTTCTAGGTCAGGTCAAGAGTCACATTTGGTTTGACAAGAATATAAAAGTATAGCAGAATGAACCTCCCTCTCCCCCTTCCTCCCATCTCCCGACACCACCCACGATCCCCACCTTCTCCTATCCTCCTCCCCTACCCTCCAATCTCCCCCTCCCTCCTCCTCCTCAAAACCAATCAGGCCCTCTCCTCCACCCCCCATGCTTTGGTTCATTCCTATCACAACCTCTGGATGGCCTTTCCCCCATTATTCCCACAAACCTTTCATCACCTCTATCACCCCAAACCACCTCCAAGCCAACCCCATATACACACTTCCACAAACACTTCCTACCCCGACACCTCCCCTTCCCCAACAAGTTAGTAAGAAGAGTAGTAATGCGGGCACTCAACGTACCTTGGGTTCAAAGGGTTGTTCTTTTCGGGTGGGTGCAAAACTTTTTTCACTTGCTTTTGATGGGGGTCGAGCAGCACCGTATCATATCACTGAAAAAAGAGGCCGTTTTTTTGGTTCTCTATGGTTGGGTTTGAAGAGTTTGAAGTGGTTGCTTACTACATGGGGGGTGCTAAGACAAACTGAAGATCTGAAAGGTTTCTTTTGTTTTCTAAGAACTGAATACAGTACCTTGGAACTTAGTTGCCTGCAAAATAAACATGGCAGATTTGTGGAAATTTTTGAATACCATGGCAAGGCACAATGTGGTGGGATTCGCATTCCGAAAGGGTTTCGCGGCAAGGCTGGGATCGATTTGTTAAGGAATTAGATTTCGTTTTTCTGGACAAGGCTGTGCTGGTGAAGAATCTCGTTGGAAAACCACATAACGGCAATGAGAATCCTAATTTGGAATCGCGAGATACCCGCGATTTCTTTGCACCTATCAAGCAATCTGTTGGGTCCTCAAATCCCGTTCAATCTACTGGGTTGACTTCACATATGCCTCGGGTTAAAATGGTGTCAAATGCCCCTTGCCCAACTTGACATTTCGAGTTTAAGTGGGAGCCTTTTCCCAAAACGATGCGTATCATTGTGAACTTAGGCGAGAAACAACAGGCCCCAGTGGGTGGGCCTTAAGCATAAGGCCATTGGCTTGGCCCAACCAAATTGAGTTTCCTCCCAAGCCCAAGTCGTGGAGACAGGGTCAATTGAAGCGAATAAGATTTCTGGGCCTTCTAACGGTCTTCCTGAACCCTCGCCCCTTTCGGTTGACTCCGATGACCCCGATGTAGATTGTGACGTTGGTTCCTTGGATAGCGATGACCAAGTTGAAGAGCTTGAGTCTTCCTGCGAGGCCTCCAAGACAGCGATAGTGTGTGGCTCCACCGTCATGCTCCTTGGTATGGGTTGACTTGGCGTTGGTGGTTTACGATCAACGGATCGAGACTGGCTTTGAGATACATTTAGTTCCTGTCTTTGAAAATGGGGGGGGGGGGAAGTCGAGGATATTTCACTGGCGCTTCCTCTGGTTTCTGTTGAGGAACCCATTGGAGGCTCTCAGCTTTGTTGTGAGCCTTTGGCGATGATTGGTCTTGCTGGGTCTAAGGAGGGTGGGAGCGGTTGCTCCGTGGAACCTTCAGTATGGGTTAAGCAGCGCCATTGGGGTTTTTGTGAATTGGTGGGCTTCCCTATTGAGAGTCATGAACAAGAGTGTCTGGCCTTATTGTAGCGTATTGAGGCAGATCGTTTTTTGCACAAGGAGAAAGGGGGTCCTCGTCGTCAACCTTCATCTGGTACTAAAGGCTCTCGTGAGCTTCGCAGGTTAGTATCTTCCGTAAATTATGATGGTTGTGAACCTGTGTGTTGAAGTGTTCGGTGGTTTGAATGTGGACAGGGTATTTTGTTTGTTTTTGAAGTTATGACTTATTTCTTGGAATGTAAGGGGTTTAAATAATCCCCAGAAAAGAGAATCAGTTAAACACTAGATTCGAAGTTGGAAATGTGATGTTGTTTGTCTGTAGGAAACAAAATTAGAAGTGGTTGATTTTCAATTGGTTCGGAGTTCATGGGGAAATTCCTTTGTTGATTGGGAATTTCTTCCAGCTATTGGCTCGGCTGGTGGGGTTCTGTTGATTTGGGATAATCGGGTTTTGGATTTGGGATAATCGGGTTTTAGAGAAATTGAATTCTAGAGTCAACAATTTTTTTGTGTCTTGTCATTGGAAGGGGGTGAATGATGGTTTGGAATGGGTTGGGACTGGTCTTTATGGCCCTACTAATGACTTGCTTCGCAGAGAGTTGTGGGCAGAGTTGCAATCTGTTCATCTAGTTTGGAATCTTCCTTGGGTTGTCTTTGGTGATTTTAATGTGGTCCGTTTCCCTAGTGAGAGGTTGGGATGTACCAGACTAACTCCTCCCATGGTGGACTTTTCGGACTTCATTGAATCTTCTCATTTCCTTGATTTACCACGTTGGGAGGTGGTCCTTATACTTGGAGTAATGGTTCAGCGATTCCGTCGATGTCACGGATTGATAGATTCTTGATTTCTTCTGATTGGGAGGATCTATATCCTGATGTTACTCAAAAATTGCTACCGCGCCCTTTATCGGATCATTTTCCTCTTCTTTTAGAAGTTGGAAGCATGACTCGAGGTAAATCCCCCTTTCGATTTGAAAATATGTGGCTGGAGGATGAGGGCTTTGTGGATAGAGTTGAAGCTTGGTGGTCTAGCTATTCCTTTAGTGGTCCTCCTAGCTTGGTGTTAGCTCGCAAATTAAAAGCTCTAAAGGAGGATCTTAAGAATTGGGATTATCATGTATTTGGTAATGTGAATGTTAAACAGCGGCAATTATTTTGTGATTTGGGGGCCCTGGATAGTTAGCTCATCTCAAGGAGACTTCATGGCGGCAAAAATCCAAGGTTCTTGTTACCGGAAATTATTATGGATATACCAACTGAAATGGAAACCCAAATTGATAACCCGGTTAATAGGGGGGATGGCTGGAGATATGTGTTTGGGGTATGAATATGTGGATATGAAACACTCAAAATAAAGATAGATATGCTCACCACCTAAGAAATATACTAGGGATACAGATTCACTACCCAATGATATTATTTAGGATATAGAGCAAATGGCTCACCACTTAATGGAATCCACCAACGAGATATAGAAACCAAACTCGCCACCCAAAGGAAGTCCACCCAAGGGATAAAAGTTAAAACAGAAGAAATCCTTCTTCTAAGAAAGCACAAAGCTTATTTTCTGAAAATTCAATCTCTGTTTTATTCATTCTAGCCAATTAGCTTATAAAGATGCTTAGAACAACCCTCTAAGCATAGGAAAACAAAATTACATTAAAGGAAATTGAAATGATACTTAGGAACTCAACAACATGATAAACACAGACATAGAAACTTGAACAAAAGTAAATGACTTGAAAAACTACAAAATAAAGGCTGTAATATTTCCAAGAGAGTCTAATAAATGCTGTTTGACTTCTTGGCATTGGCTTGATTTTCTCAATCTTCAAAAATCATCACAATTGAGCTTTTCACTTGAAATGGACTGACTGAAACTTCTGGAAAATAGGGCCTTATTTGTTGGGCTTAGGAACACCAAAGTTGGGCATTTAGACCAGATTGGGTTTGTTGAACACACCTGTGTCAGTTCTTTGGCTTAAGGAAGGTGATAACAACACTAGTTTTTTCCATAAAATTGCGAATTCAAATTGGCGTTGTAATTTTATGGAGAAGCTAGAGGTGAATGGAACATTGTATTCCTCGGAGTCTGGTATTTGGGATAAGGCGGTGCAATTTTATACTTCTCTATACACTGAGAAAGAAGCGTGCAGGCCTTTTGTTTATGATTTGCCTTTTTCTATGATTGGTGACTTGGATTGGAATATGCTGATCACTCGTTTTGAAAGGGATGAAATTCTTCAGGTTATCAATGATCTTCAAGGGGAAAAATCTCCAGGCCAGATAGTTTCACAATGGCTTTCTTTCAGCAATGTTGGAGAGTGCTTGAGACTGATGTCATGGGTTTCTGTCATGGTAAATGGCTTGCTCTCAGGTTTTTTTGGGAGTTCTAGAGGTATTCATCAAGGGGACCCTCTTTCCCCTTGACTTTTTCTTTTAGTCATGGAAGTTTTGAGCAGGATGCTTTGTAGGACGGAAGAGGCAGGGCTCATAAGTGGCTTCAAGGCTGGAAAATCTCCAAGGGAAGGTATATTTGTGTCTCATCCTTTATTTGAGGATGATACCATTGTTTTTTGTGATGCGGTTCCTAAGCAGCTTTTACACTTCGTCTGGTTTTGACTTGCTTTGAGGCGGTGATTGGTTTGGGTGTTAATATGGGTAAGAGTGAGCTCGTTCTTGTGGGGACGGTGTTAAACATGCATCAATTGGCTGATATTCTTTGTTGTCATACAAGTGCTCTTCCTTTGTTATATCTCGGCTTGCCTCTCAGCGCCTCTTTTAAAGCCTCTTTGATTTGGAATTCTATTCTAGAAAAAATTGAGCGGTGGCTGGCCAGTTGGAAGAAGCTTTATTTATCTAAAGGTGGGAGGTTGACTTTGTTGAAAAATATGCTTTCTAGCCTGCCTACATACTATTTGTTGCTTTTCACAATCCCGAAACGTGTGGCTGCGAGAATTGAGCAACTCCAACGTAATTTCCTTTGGGGTGGATTGGGGGATGGCTTTAATCATCATCTAGTGGGCTGGAGTATTGTTTGTTCCCCTGTAGCTTAGGGTGGTCTGGGAGTACGAAAGGGGAATGTTATTAACAGGGTTTTATTAGGGAAGTGGATGTGGAGGTTTGGGAGGGAAGAAGCCCATCTCTGGAGAAGGGTTATAGCTACCAAATATGAGTTGGAGTGGGGTGGTTGGATTTCCAAGAAAGCTTAAGGGGTTCACGGCTGTGGTCTTTGGAAAGGTATTTTATCAGGCTGGGATTTTTTTAATCAGCATGTGGAGTTGGTTGCTGGTTTGGGCAATCGGATTCGGTTTTGGCATGACAAGTGGTGTGGGGATGCCCCGCTTAAAACCATGTTCCCGGTCCTCTTTGCTTGTTCTTCTTCCAGGGATGCTTCTCTTGCTTCTTGCTTGACAAATTCGGGTGTTAATGAGGGAAGAGTTTGGAACATTACTTTCATTCGAGACTTCAATGATTGGGAGGTCGAAGAGGTTCTCCTTTTTCCAACTTCATTCACTCTAGAATCCCAACTACTGTTGATCTAGACTCAATGCATTGGAAGTTGCGTCAGCATGAGAGGTTTGATGCCAAATCTTTCTATCATGCTATAGATGGAATTCAAGAGGTTGAATTCCCTTGGAAAGCTAAGGCTCCTAGACGAGTCTCTTTCTTTGTGTGGTCTGCAGCTTGGGAAAAGATTCTCACTTGTGACAATCTTATGCGTCGTGGCTGTAACATTGCTAGGTGGTATTGTATGTGTAGAATGGGTGGGGAGTCAGTGAGCCATCTCTTGATTCACTGTAGCCTTGCTTTAGAATTATGGCACACAGCCCTGCGCTCTTTTGGGTTCCTTTGGGTGTTTCCTGACAATGTTGCTAACCTTCTTTATGGTTGGTATAATTGTTTCGGAAAGCATAATTCCTTGGTTTGAAACTTGGTGCCTTTATGCTTAATGTGGACTGTGTGGAGAGATCGAAATAGTCGTATTTTTGAAGATAAAGATCATTCAACAACGAAACTCTCGGAATTATTTTTTGGGACCCTTTTTGACTGGCTCGGGTTTGGGATTTTACTTCAGCAGTATCCCTTGCTGATTTTTTTGTTTCCCTCATCTTTTCTTTGTGATTTTTTTTTAAGCTTTCTTGTATTTTTCCTTCCTTCTAAGTGCATGCTTTATGCCCTAGAGGAAGTTTCATTTTCTCTTGAATAAAATCTTTTGTTATCTATCAAAAAAAATAAAAGTATAGCAGATAGAAAGAGTCAAACACAATCCAGTGAATTGGCATCCAATTTTATTATCTATCAAAAAAAATAAAAGTATAGCAGATAGAAAGAGTCAAACACAATCCAGTGAATTGGCATCCAATGTGAATTTATTTCACTTCGTTATTTTTTTGTATTGGTTTTTGAGCTATTCCAAAGTTTGGAAATTGTGTTTGCAATGCCAAAAGCCTCATCGAAGCAAATGCAATCACACCTTGTCTTAGTTGTTAAATTCCTACAGCTTGGTTAAATGCCTTGTTCAAAATTGTTTTGGTAAAACTTGGAATCATGCTACAAAATGCAACAAGTGCATTAAAGTGTTCAAGAGCTTAACAGTATGGATTTCTTGAGACAATAGTAGCATTAAATTTTAGGGATTCTAATGGCTTGGAGTCCTGGGCCTCTCTGAAGAAGGCTTGCACTACAAGGGGTACATGTACTTTTAAGTTCATTTACCTTCATGTCAATCAAATTCAATGACAAATTTGGGAGGAGTTCCAATTATTTCCAATATATGGACCTTCAAGTGCATTTACTTAGTATACATGGACCTTCAAGTGCATATAGTTACTATACATGGACACTTCCAATACAAATTTGTAACCATATATTCCTTTTGGAATAATTGCATACGAACTTTTGGTAATCAGGCTTATGATTTACTTCATTCATACTTTGCTTTCTTCCCCAGGGAATTTGTAAACAATGTGTGGTATATAAAGATACTCTCCCCTGTAGAAGTGCGACATTTGGGCAAAGAAGGGATCAATCTAGCAAATTCTGCTCCAAGTCGCAAATTGTCCAATAGCAACAGTTGTGATGACTACGTGAGCCGTCAGGACTCGAGGAATTCAAGCAATGGGATTGCATCTATGGGGTCTCTTGACTACTGAGGCATATGCTTGAAAACAGAAAATTAAGTAAGAATTAGCTGTGAAAGAATGTTTAACAATATCATGTATCCATCTATTTGTATGGATTAGTGGCATTCTTATAGACTTTTGTGGTTAGTAAGTTGTAGTACTTGGAGAAGTCTATTTAAGCTTTTATGTTAGCTTATTACTGTAAATTATAATAGGAGACTTTGTTTCCCTGTACCACTCTAGTGTTTAATACAAGTGTATTCATTAGGAGAATGAGATCTTAATGATATTCGTTTGCTTGCCATCTTATATTGTAATTTATATGATGAGATTAAATGACAAATCATGACATTGAATTGAGTTATTTGACCTACTAGTTCCTGATATAATTTATAAGTTACTTTATTTCTTTTGAATATATTTGATGTCTTGCATGGATTTTAGCCCTTCTAACTATTAAGCTCTACTAATTTGATTTTCTCCCTTCTTACTCTTAAGCTCCATAAAGCTTATTGAGGAGTAGTGGTTCCATTGCATTTGGATTACTTATTAATACTAATTATGAAAATTTATTAGATGACAGTATTTAAACTCTTATGTACATCATTTCAACTTTCCAAACGTTGAGCTCATTTCCATTTTAGGCTTCGTTTGTTTCATTGTAAAATGTAATCTGGAAAACATTTTCAATAGTTGCTGGTGTTTATTTGTTTGTAAAATGCTCGTCAAATTGAAAATGTTTAAGTTGATCGGAAAATACAGTGTAAAAATTTGGAAAATGGTTTATGCCTGCGTCTCTCTTTTTCTTTCTTTTTATGCCTGTACTTTAGATGCTCTCTCTCCCCTTCACCCAGTGCCCCCAACGATTGGCTCAGGTGTTGGAAGTTTTTCGTGCGATCCACCTCCATCGGTGGCATGAGAGGCGGGGGCGCATCAAGAGTGAGGTTGTTGGGCGATGGGTCGTGTTGTGGATTTTTTTGTGCGGTGGGTTGTGTTGTGGATTTTTTGGTGCGGTGGGTCGCCGATTGATGTGGGTTTCTATTGTGGTGGGTCTGGTTGTTCATGACTAGTGGGTTTCTATTGTGGTGGGTTTGGTTGTTCATGACTTGTGGGTTTCTGCCGCACTTCAAGCTCTTACCACTTCCACCAACTAGAGAGACTGTGTCCATCGGTAATGTGGGTTTTTGTTATGGTGGGTTTCGAGATGTGGGTAATGCGTGGTGGTTGTGATTTGTGATTGTACCGGTGTGTTGTGGTTGTTCATGAGTTTTTTTGTTATGGGTATATGGTGGTTGCGATGGTGTGGACTTGCAGTAGGCTTGCAATCCCTGATCAGATTTGGGATGTGTATTTTGTTAATTGTTTTTTTTTTTTTTTTACGTCGCGCCAAACATCATAAAAATATTTTCCAGAGCATTTTTGGAATGCAAACATACACAGAAAAAGATGAATATCAAAACCACGTACGAGATCAACATCAGTCTAAGCTAGACATCATAGATGGTGAAGCACAACAGATGAATCTACTGTTGGAGTTGATACAGAGTCTACAGCAAACTCATGGTGAATTGGTTGAATCAATTAGACAACTCAAAGAAAAGAGTTCTGAAGTAAAGAATGACCACCAAGATGGTGAAGACCACTGAAAAGCCTCATTAAGAATCAGGCTCTCATAACGACAAAGAGGAACCTTTCATCACAATGTTGGATGTGGCAGACTTACTCCAGCAGGAAAGGGAGGAAATTCCTAGGGAGCCTAGGCACTTCATAAGGAAGCCTCCCTACCTCGATTGTTGTTAAAGCAGCCCTATCTCGATAAGTATGTTGCCTCGACCTTCTCATGCTTTGATGGTCGCAAGGGGAGGGCCCTCGTGCACATTAGCAAGTTCATTGATTCTATGGGACCTTATGCTGGTAATAGTGACTTATGTTTGTGGGATTTTTCTAAGTCTTTTGATGATAGAGCATATACATGGAACACTGCGTTGCCTCCCAGATCCGTGAGATCATTGGGACAAAATGGTGGAAATGTTTTATGGAAAATACTTCCAAGTAGAAGAAAAGATCACTCTTGTTAACCTTCATAGCACCAAGCAAGCAAGTAGTGAAGATATGTGATATATTCATCGTTTCTTTGGATTGTTATGCCAACTACGAGGGAAACGAGCTCGTAGGAGTTTGCATAGGCAACATGTTGCCCGAGTTTCGTGATCATCTTAAGAATCTTGACATCTCTAGGTTCGCTCAACTTCTCCAAAAGGCTCGAAAGACGACACTATCAGTCACGAAAACGCATGTCCTAGAGAGAAGAAAAGGATCAAAAGACGACATTATCTCTAGGTTTGCTCAACATGTTGAAAAGACTGGAGAGAAGAGAAATCCGCTAGAGGTCCTAGCTGTATCTATTGGGAATAGATAACGCTAGAGGCCAAGAAGGAATTTGATAAGCCACAACCTTCGGTGCCATGTACAATAGAAGAAATGATTGTCATTTTTTATAAGTGGGTGGCAGATGGTATAGTCAAACTCCAGGAAGCTCGAAAGCAAGCAACCGAGGAAGATAAGAAAAGTCTCAAATACTTGCCACTTCCATAGATATATTAATCATTCTATAGCAGATTGTTGGACACTCCGAAGGAAGTTTCATGAGAAAATCCAAGATGGGACCTTAGAGCTTCCACAAGCTCAGCAAAAGGTCCACATTGATCCATTTCTCAAGTACAAAGGTGAAGCTACTGTTTCAGTTGTTATCCACGACAATGCAAGTGATATAGACATGGATGAGTCTGCTGCTGCGAGTGTGCACCTTGAATCATTTCAGTTATTCCTTGGCCAAACTTTCCCAGGCCCATTCCAGGGGTATACCCCATCTTTCCCATCAGCACAGCAACCCTAGGGTCGATGACCATGGTGGTCTTGACCTTGGAGGCCTTCTCCTCTTTCACTTTCTTCTCCACCCACTTCAATGTCTGAATAAATTAAAAGCTTCGATGGTCTTCATCCTTAGGACTATTGTCTAAGTCGCACACATCAGTACTTATTTCCCTGTCTCCTAAGATGGCATGGATTCCATCTTTCCAAGGCAGCCTGAGCTTTTAGTAGAGTGGATGGCACAATACCCAAGGGGTGCATCCACACCCTTCCTAGGAGGAGATTATAGCTTGTAGGGATGTTCAAAACATGGAACACCACAGTTGCATTCACTGGCCCAGTCTTGTAGGGCATTTCGAAAGTACTTATGACGCTTCTACTGCTGTTGTCATAGGCCTTTATCGTCAAACTCGAAGGGGAATGTTGGCCCTCCTTGATGCCCAAAGTAGTAGTGGTCTTGAACAGGCAAACATTCAGCATAGATCCATTGTCGACCAAGACTCAAGGGACCTTAGCATTCAAACATTCAACAGTTATGTAGAGAGCTCGGCAATTAGGGGGTAGGTCCTCATCAATAAAGCTGATGACTGCCCCTATATTTTCCACCCCCATGATGGAGAGGACTTCTTCAGGTGAAGTGGTTATCGAGACTTCCTTCTCAGCCAACACCCCAAGGATGGCATCTCTATGTTTTTGGAAAGCCATCAGTAGTCCCCAAATGGAAATTGTAGCTTGAGTTCTCTTCAATTGGGTTAACACCCTATCTTCTTCTTCGTTGGGCTTGGCAATATCTTTACCCTTCCTCATTTTCTCAACACCCTTCAGATTGGGGACTTCCCTTTCAAGGTTTTCTCTTCTGGGGTGCTCAACCTCCAAGTGAGGTGGTTTGAAATGCTTTCCTATCCTAATGGAGTGACAGGAGTTCCCATTGGCTGACTTATAGAAATCGGTCCACACCTCATCATCGATAGCAAAGATGAATTCCTCCTCTTCAATGTAATTCAACTAGTTCGGGGGAGGGACTCTTTGGTAGTTGGGTAGTGGGTTTTGGTGTATGTTAGGCATGGTGGGCGGATTGGGTTTAGGGATTATGTCCTTATTGATGAGGTCTTAGATATCATTCTTGAGATGGAAGCACTCATCAGTGGAATGACCTTTTTTCTAGTGGTAAAGGCAATGGAGGTTAGGGTTCCATCCTTTGGGGATGGGGTTGGGCATAGGAATTGGGTTAAGTGGTTTGAGGTGACTTCTTTGGAGAAGGTGTTCATAGACTTTGGAAAGAGGTGATCCTAAGGGGTCGAAATGGGGCCTGGGCCTTGGGGTTTGGATCTGTCTGGGTGGATTGGAGTATTGGTATGGGTATGGGCTTGGAGTGAGGGCTTGGTAGAAAGCACTCACATTGGTTTGGGGGGTGGTTTATCTAGTTTGGCCATATGTTTTCTTGGAAGTGGCCCTCCCTTCGTTCCTCTCAATCTTGCCATTCACCATGGCATCTTCAATTCTTGTGCCACAGTCACACAATTGTTCAAAGTTCATAATAGGAGTTGAGAGCATCCTATTGAAGTAGACGGGCAAGAGACCCTTCATCATAATGTTTACCTGGACATTCTCTCCAGGATGATTAATCATCTTGGAGGCCTTCTCCCCCCACCTCACTAAGTACTCAGAGAAAGTCTCCCCTTCCTTTTGTTTGGTGGTTTCTAGGTCTCTTAGTGTAATGTCTATCATTTTATTGAATGAGAATTAAGTTAAGAAGGCGTTGACCAACTCGGTCCAACACTTAACCTTCCCTATGTTTAGGGTATAATACCATTTTGAGGCAGACCCGGTGAGTGAAAATGGTTACACATTCAGTACTTATGTCTCATTCAGGCCTTTCATCTTTACAAAATTCAAATATTGCCTGAGGTGTTGCTTAGGGTCACCACTCCCATTGTACTTATCCGCTTCAGGGATGGAAAACTTCAGACGTAGTTGCACAGATAGTTTCGTGGCTATTCCACCCATGGAGAACAGGTAGTCATCAAAACCTTGGTTCTTCCTCAAGGTTTGTTGCATTAGTTCAACTTTCCCCTTGATCTCCTCAGTGAACTTGGCATAGTCTTTGTTCTTTTCGACCTTGTCCAAGTCTGTTAGCTCGACGTTTTCTCTTTCATTGGTCCTCTTTTGGTCTTCTAATTTCTGTAGCCTATCGAATACATGCTTCATCGAGCTCTCAATGCGACCTAGCATATCTCGGTAAATTCATTTCCCCCACTCATATTTTCAGGCTCTTGGGGAGTAGGAACTTTTATTAGTCGGCTCAAAGTAGGGGAGCAAATCCAACCTGAGTTAGGGACGTGCTTTCGTAGTCTTCTTGATGCAATCTTGCCCTAATTCTTAGGATAAACGACCTTTTGTTATTAACTTTGTCCAAATGTTTTGTCCCATGGCTTTATAAAGAAACGTCTTTTAGGTGATGATGCCTGTATGTGACCACATGTTAGGCCCACGATCTTTACTATTTGTCTAGGCTTAATTTGCGGTGACATATCTAGAGTATTTTCCATCATGGATTAAGTCTCTTTAGTATCACACGATCCTTCCCTCATTTGGACTTTTAGCCTCTTCACTTTTGTACTCTCTTTTGTATTTTTTTTTTTTGCATTTCTCACCTTTTTTTTTTTTTTTTTTTTTTTTTGTGCTAAAGTCCATGTGCAAGACATTCATCCTCACTACTCTCTTAGAGACTTTGGGCCATGATGACAACTACCCATGGCAGTAACAATGAAAGGATTCCCTTTCTCTCTCTCTCTAAAACACTCAGATTCTCTCCTAAATCACACAATCAAAGAACAATTTGAATAATTCAATCCGGTAGGATTGATCCCCTTGCATTCATGAACAAAACCTACTAATTATTATTGAATTCTATCAACTAATGAATCTAATCTCCTAGAGAGAATTTCTAAGAGAAACAATAAAGGTATTTTGATAATGGGCAACAATGGAGGAGTGGGAGAGATAATATCTCATGCACTCCTCTCATTGGCCGAGCTTATGCTCTCCTCTCATTGCCCGAGCTAGTCATGCATTTCTCATGCTCTCCTCTCATTGGCCAAGCTAGTCATGCATTTCTCATGCTCTCCTCTCATTGGCCAAGCTCATGCTCTCTTCTCATTGGCTGAGTTGGTCATGCATTTCTCATGCAACAACCAAGGTACAACCTTAGAATCTCTAACAATTAAGTACAAGGGGTTAAAGCCTAGGAATGTACTAGACCCCTAATGCACTTAATTAACTATCAAGGTACAAGCTTGGATAGCTTGGACCTTACTAATCATGAATATAAGCTAATACATGTTTTAATCAAATGTTAAGCTAAGCCAATCCGTGCCTTAGTGGCTAGGGTAAGCATAACGGATGTGGGATGGTTGGGGTCTTAACATTGGGGGGGCGCGCGGGGGGCCCCACAATCTAAAACACCTTGCCCACAAGGTGTGGGTAGTCTTCTTGGAGTTTGAACAAGAGCTCCCATGTAGCTTGAACACCTTTTGCTTGCTAGAAGTAAGTAGTCCTTCCACAAAGTCCATACTACTGGAGAGCCACGGCCTAGGAGGTATGCCAAGAGGTTGGAGAAACCCTGTAGGCTTGCTAGTCTCATGCTTGAGTAGTATTTGGTGCTCATGGTTCCTTTTGGGAGACAAACCCTCGGGTTCCTCAAAGACTTGAGGAAATTCTTCTACTAACTCTCGGATTGGAGCACCAATCTTTTCTTGTATACTAGCCAACTCACAAGGCATAATCTGAAAGAGTAGTCCCTTCATGGTAGCCTTCCTCTTGAAGTCCTTGCTACCTTGTATCAAGTTGGGTTTTTCCTTCAACCCTTGCAGCCACACTTTCTTTCCTTCATGCATGAACCCCATCATAAGGTTCTTGAAGTCCCAATTAATCATCCCAAGCGTGCTCAACCATTGGATACCCAATACTATGCCATATCCTCCCAATTCTAGCAAGTTGAAATTCAATTTCAAGTGCAAGCCTTGCATCTTGAACTTCACTTCTTTGCATTCACCCAAAGTTCTTATTACTTGGCCATTTGCTACCCTCACTCCAAAGTTGCTTTCCCCATCAATTGGTAGCTTCAATGTCTTTGCCAAAGTCCCATCCATGAAGTTATCGGTGCTTCTAGTATCAAGAAGAACAACAGCTGTCTGGCCATTCACAATGGCAATCACTCTCATGGTGGAAGGAGAGGTGCTACCCAATAAGGCACATAAAGTGATCTCGGCCTTCGCTTCTTCTAATTCTGCCTTAACTTCTTCTTCCTCAATTTCTACCAATTCGGCCTCTTCATCTTCCACTTCTTCAATAAGATATAGTTTCCTATCCTTGCACCTGTGATTTGAACTCCATCTCTCATCACAATTGTAGCACAAGCCCTTCTTCCTCCTCTCTGACATTTGCATAGGTGTTAACCTTTGCACTTGCATAGAAGGTCTTAAACTAAACTATTTGGAATCCCTACTCTTGTTCTCAACCTGAGCTGCCCCTTGTTGGGCTTGTGACTAGACCCATGAGCCTCGGCTTGGCTCATAGGTTGGTCTTGTACTTCTCTTCACAGTTGCCAAGTACTCCTCTTGTATCTTGGCCAAGGCATATGCCTCCCCTAAGTTCCTTGGCCTTTGCATTTTTACAGCCAACCTAATTTCGTCTTTCATGCCACTCATGAAACAACTCAATTTATGCATGTTAGATAATTCCCTCACCCTATTGCTAGTTGACTCAAATTGACTCTTATATGTAGCAATATTATGAGTTTGTTTCAATTTAGTCAACAATTCCATAGGATCATCATAGCTAGCAGGCCCAAACCTAATTTGGATAACTCTAACAAAATCCTTCCATCCATGCAATTAATGCTCACAATCTTGGAACCACACTAGGGCTTCCTCATCTAAGTGATAAGAAGCATGCATTACCTTTTCGGGTTCAAGGACTTGATAGTAGTGGAAGTATTGCAACGCCCTATACATCCAAGCTGTTGGATCACCACCTTTGAACCTTGGAAAGTCCAGCTTCATTGGCCTCGGGTCCCTTGCTCTTCCTTGGTTCCATGGAGGTCCATCTTGCTCTTGCCAATAAGGATCTCTATGATGAGCTCCTTGGTACTGCCTTGGCCTTTCCCGAGCTGGGCTCCCTCTTCTTGGATCAAACCAAGCTTCATCTTGGTCATTCAAACCCCATTGGTCCTCTCTCGGGTCACCAAAGTGCATGCCATGCCTTGGAGGGGCTGCATGGGGCTCAAACTGTGCTTGCTGCCCCTGCTGCCCTTGCTGCCTTCCTTGCCTCCTTCCTAGCCAAGGTTCCTCATAAGGAGCATCAAAAGACCCTTGAAATGGAGGCATGAACCTAGCATTGTTCCCCACATTCCTTCTCTCCTCAATCGGGTCACCAAAATCACCCAAAATGGGCTCATTCTGACCATTTTCAAAAAACTCACCTGTTTGCATACCAACTTGTGACTGATTAGCTTTGACTCTAAAGTCTTGATTCAATGGTCTCATGGGCATAGCATTCCTCACCTCAGCCCTTAATGGAACTCCGTGAGCTTCTCTAGGAGCTATTGGAATTTGCTCTCCCAAATTAGCTTGAACCCGATTTGGACTTTGCTCCTCCTGCCTCGGTTGCACTGCTGGTTGCTCCACCACCGGTAATCTTTTCATCACCTCCTGCATCATAGCTCGAATTTCAGCCACTCCAGCCTCTAATCCATCAACCTTCAAGTGCAATCCCTCAATGGAGCCTGTGTGATCATCCACTTGTTGCTGGAACTTTTGCATATTCTTCTCGAGAACCGCAATTTGACAGGCTCTTGTTTCAACCATGGCTCGTATACAACTCTGATACCAAATGAAAGGATTCCCTTTCTCTCTCTCTCTAAAACACTCAGATTCTTTCCTAAATCACACAATCAAAGAACAATTTGAATAATTCAATCTGATAGGATTGATCCCCTTGCATTCATGAACAAAACCTACTAATTATTATTGAATTCTATCAACTAATGAATCTAATCTCCTAGAGAGAATTTCTAAGAGAAAAAATGAAGGTATTTTGATAATGGGCAACAACGGAGGAGTGGGAGAGATAATATCTCATGCACTCCTCTCATTGGCCGAGCTTATGCTCTCCTCTCATTGGCCGAGCTAGTCATGCATTTCTCATGCTTTCCTCTCATTGGCCAAGCTCATGCTCTCTTCTCATTGGTTGAGTTGGTCATGCATTTCTCATGCAACAACCAAGGTACAACCTTAGAATCTCTAACAATTAAGTATAAGGGGTTAAAGCCTAGGAATGTACTAGACCCCCAATGCACTTAATTAGCTATCAAGGTACAAGCTTGGATAGCTTGGACCTTACTAATCATGAATATAAGCTAATACATGTTTTAATTAAATGTTAAGCTAAGCCAATCCGTGCCTTAGTTTCTAGGGTAAGCATACCCACGGATGTGGGATGGTTGGGGTCTTAACATAACACTTTCACTCACTTTGAGGTTCTTTTCACAAGCACGGCGACATTTCTTGAGGTTCACCCCATTTGGGCTTTTTGTGAAAATTTGGGCTTCCCCATAAATGTCGTCATTCGTGTAAATACACATAAGGCCTAAATTCATTTCGTAACTCAAGCCCAAGTTTTGAAAACCATTTGAATAGCCCTATTTTTGTTTTGAAAAGAAATCATTCTTTGGGCTTTTGAGTTTAGAAGTGGATTTGGCCTTACAGGACCTCAAAGTTTCCTCCCATATATTTTTTTCTACATACATGGATCATACAAGATTGCAAGCACATGCATTTTTCTTTGTACTGTGCTAAGGAAACTGGACCTATGTGGCAATTATGTATGGGTGGCTTGACTCTAAAGCTCCGACCTTATTCCTCCTTTATAGGTTCCCCATTCCAACAAGCATGTTTAGGAGGGACTGTACCTTAATTGTACATCAAAACCATTATAGGCAAGATGTACAAGCTGTTGAGTTGGTAACACTAGCGTGCTACCCCCTAGTGAACTAGAGTGGGACCTAGGGGAGCTAAGGCTGAATCGTCACCTAGGTATCTAGGATAACATTTGTGCTCAAATTTGTGCTTTTTGGGTTGTTAAAAACGAAATGCAATGCAGGTTGATCTAGTAATACGGAAGTCAAGCTTTTCTATCCCTAGTGGAGTTGCAACTGTGAGGTAGCCGCGAGTTCACCATTGTGAGAATCCCCCCTTTTCGAATCCCTCCATCATCTCAGCCGAGGCCCTCCCCGAGGGGTCTCTCGGTTTTGATGATCTCTCCCTTTTGAATAGGATGTAAATGAATCACTTATGAGGTAGTGGATCGGGGTTTGCTCGGGGTGGGCCCAACCAAACACATGGGCCCGGGGATACGCCAACTAGCCTCAAGGACTAAGGCGGAGAATAAAGAGTCATCACCCGATTTTTAGGTTTAAGAACCCATTTAGACATCCTTCGCATGAAGTTACTAGCCACAGACTAGGTCTAGATGCTTAGGTACGTCCTTGGGAAGGTGTTAGACACCCAAGGTCGACCAACCTTTCGGTTGGCCTTCATTTGTATTACTTATTGGATCTTAACTGACATTACATTCGTTTTGTAGACCCCTAGCCATGTAGGGACAATTATATCAAAGTAATAAAGCACACAAGCAGAAGATACTATATAGAAGGATGTATGGCGCAATGTACAAACAATGGAAGATTATAACATGAAATATGTTAGGCACATATTAGGGGGATCATGTTATGGGGGACATATCAACACATAATTCAATACATGGAATGGAATGACGTAAGGAGAGAATATTGACATGGGCTTGTGCATTGAAAACATGGCATCAAATGACAATGTAAGCATGGAACGAATTATTCACCATCTTAAAACCTTTCTCATTGATTCCCCTTTAGGGTTAGAGACTTGACATCTTTATAAGAATTAAGGTTCATCATCGGATTTGAAAAATGAAGAACATATGATGGACATGGTCCTAGAGTCTATTCTATTGCCTTTACATAAGACCTGAGGGTTTCAGATAGGCATTTGAATAGAGACCCATCATTGGACCTCATGAATGATTTTTATGCAACCCTAGAGTCCCTTTTATCACCCTCACACTAGAGATGGGAATCTTGGATAGGTGTTTGAATGAAAGACTCTTCACGGGGTCTTTTGATGCATGACAGACAGTAAGTAATTCAACAAAGAAAACTCAACTCGATCCTCGAATTTCACTTCCTCAACTTTATATGAAACCCTAGAGTTTCTTGAGTTTGAGAGTTCGACTCTACGAGTTTCATTGTAATTAACATAACATAATCATAAGCACCCGATAAAAATAAGTAAATATACAAAAAAAGAAAAGAGAATTAGGGTTTCTGGTTGAAGTGGTGTACACCACCTTCAAAACAGCATACGCTCACTAAGACTGGCGTACACTCACTAAGACTAGCGTACGCTCCTCTGTCCAGAACCCTAAGTTTATACTAGGAAATGAAATTTCGAATCAATACTAATTAAAATAAATGATTTTAACCATTATTTGACTGAAATAATAGAGATGAATGAAAGGGAGAAGATTCAAGATGGAGAGAATGGACTACCAAGAAGATTCATTTCTCCACCTCTTGCCTACCTAGTCGTAGGAAGCTTTTCTTTAGCAGTCTCTCGGTTGTTTGCTGATCACAACTTCGTTTGTTTGATTTGAGAGGAGTGTTCAGAAAGAGAGTGGTATGTTTGGCCTCTTGAGAAAGAGGCTTGTCTTCTTGGTTCTAGAACTCAAGAAAAATAACCAATTTCTTAAGAGGTTTATCTAACCAAAAGCTTTGGAGGAAATTGACTATAGTTTTGGCTAGGGTTTTAGTAGAGATTTTTTGGCCTTTTGAAATGGTGAAGTGGGGGTGTGTATATAGTGAAAATGGAGGGTGAGTGTAGGCATGGCCAAAATTCTCAACCCTAGTTGAACCCTTGTCAACTCCCTACATGGCTGGTTGAGACTTGTATGGAAAAAACGAGCGATATGTGGGATATGTCTCAAAGTGGCATACATTGCTTTGACTGCTGCGAATGCCGTTTCAAAGTGGCATACGCAGCTTCAAAGTGGCATATGCCTCTTCGAGGCGCTCAGCCTTAAATGGAGCGTGTTTGAGTGGCGCATGCATTTTGGAAGATGCATACGCTCTCTAGATTTAGGTTTGGGCTTTGGTTTTGAGCATGCGGGCCTTTCCATACCTCCCTCTCGGGCTCATTGTTCAAAGTTGTATTGTGATAGACAAAATAGTATCGTCATTGAGACCGAGGATCCAGGATTTTGGTAGGTACAAATGGGGTGTCTACAGCAAGAATTTCCAGATCAAGGCCAAATTTCTTCCTCACTCTATGTACACAATAGGAAGTGAATCAGAGTCCACCAAGAGACAACACAGGTAGTCAACCTGCGTTTGTAGTCAAGAGATAAGTTAAAGTCCTCGTGTCATGAGGACTGAGAGCATAGCTTTGAGGCTCTACTTTGCTAAACCAAGACATAACTGAGTTGTAAGAATAGCCCCTATGAGATGTTCCATAGGGCATCCAACTCACCAACTCTTCAAGGTCCAATGAAGGAACCAACTCTATGTCTTAAAACTTGGAGCTAATCCAACGATATATAATGGGCACATTGGTCTTCAAGCCACTAAAGCAAGCAACAACAGCTTTTGGCATGTTTGTAAACTTCTGCCGGGGCTAATAAGGTTTCTTGTCGTTGGCACAGTAATCTTTGGCATGCTCCCAAAGAAATGTTTGCAACACAAAGGAGTTAAAAACTAAAGTTACAATGTGACAAGACTCACTAGTCATCTTGTCAATATGTAACAAATCCAATTGGGTAAAAAAATTGGCTAAGAAACTGGGTAGCCAAAGGAAAACTAGTTCTAGCAAAAATCTTCATAGTAAGCCGAAAATAATGAGGCTTCATAACATAGTAAGGGAACTCACCAAATACACATTTGCACAACCAATATGCCACAAAAGCAGCACAATGGAGTGCATCATCTTCCTCATCGTAGAATCATTGTGGCCAAGACGTGAGTCTTGCCGTGTGAGTATTGTGAGATGTCGCGTTGGTGATCACCTCTTGGGTCGTTCATGCTATCGAACATTTTTAAGGTTGTGAGTAGAGGAACAAGGAGTCGCCACTTGGTTTATAGGTCCAAGAACCATAAATATGACTTCATGCACAAAAGGACTAGTCTTGAGCTAGGTCCGGAGATAAGGTACATCTTGGGAAGGTGTTAGGCACCCAAGAACGCCTGGCCTAATGGCTGGCCTTCCTCTATATTACATGATATTCTTTGAAAGAGTTTATTAGGGAATTTCTAAACATACAAAAGCATAAAAACTTAATCCTATCACAATCAAGGAGCAACCAAAGCATGGTAATGAGGGCACAATATTTATATGGAGTTAAAGGAGGAACCTCACCTGAATCCAAGCTTATCACCAAGTTATGGGGAATCATCCCCACAACAAATACATGTTATAATTCTCACCTAGAGGCATATAGTAAACTAAAGATCTATTCTAATAAACAAATAAACATGGCATAGATCATTGGAGCGTGATTAAACATGCAAATAAAAGTGAGGATCTAGTCATGCTAACTAAACCTAGAAAACATTATAACAATCAGACATTCATGGAGGTTGATATGGATTATTAAGAAGATCCATACCTAGCCTCTAAATAGCTTGTTGGAAGTTAGAAATTTATCACCAGTCTCTCAGACTTGATCTTTTCAGCGGAGTGGTGTGTTGATCACCAAAAGGAAAGGCTATGAACACCTAGGTTAATGATTGGAGTTTTGTGAGAAAGGAGTTACTCTTCTAGTTCTTCAACTAGAGAATAAATTCTCGCTCGAGAACTCTTTCTCACTACCTTCTTCAAAGCAGGGCTTCGCTACTCTAGGACTACTTCTTCCTAACTTCTACTCTAAAGCCTCTACCATAGTAGGGCTTCGTTACTCGAGGACTATTTCTTCCTAACTTCTGCTATACTAGTGTTTCTGTGGAGACTCTCTGGGATATTTTGTATGTGAGGTATGTGGCTCCTTTTATAGTGGAAAAAGGGGCTAGGTATGCTTGAAGAAGGGGTAAACTGACTTGTTCCCATAGAAAACAACTCAATCTCCACGATTAGGTTTCTACCTGACGGCATTGGCGTACGTCTCTTTTTAGAGGCGTGCGCCTCTTCGCTATAGACGTGCGCCTAAATAAATGAGGTGCACACCCCTTAGATTAAGAGAAAGCTTTCTAACTCATTTTTTAGAACTTTCCAAGTGGTTTTCAACACACATTTTCCTTATAAGAGAATCCAAACGCTTGTGGGAAGTGTCTGTTCTAGCTTGTCCCTTCATTCAGCTGGCTCTGCTTTATTTATTCATCTCTTTTTTTCAGTTGGTGAATCCAAACGCTTGCGAGAAGCGTTTGTTCCACTTTATCCTTTATCTAATCAGAACCTCTACCAACTAAAGTAGAGCACCAAAGTGCAAGAAAAACTTTTAACTAAAGGATCAAGAGCACTTTAGGAAGAGAGCACTTTGGAAGGCTGAGTATACTCTCTTTTAGAAGCCTTTTCTATGTGTTTAAAAATCACATCCTAATGATGTGGGATGTGTGCTTTGGTATGTATATATATATATATATATATACATATATTTTTTTTTAACAAAACACGCCCAAATCCTGGCACAAATTTGGGCATCAAAATTATCATTGAGAACTTCATTTTAGGGTTTTCATGGGGTTGTTGGTCGCAACTTGCATATTTAGCCTTGAAGATTGTGTACTCAGCCTTCAATGATTTGATAGCTCAATCGCCTCAACTTCAAATGGCCATATTTCACTCATTTAAATTCTAAATTGGGTCATATCTATGTCCATTTTTAAGGCATGGATGAATAACTTCTAATGAAACAAGTTTCACATTAAGTGATCAAATGTCATTTTTTTGACAAGTTCAGCACAATTTTGCACACCATTTGAGTTGTGTCTGATTTGGCTCTCAAGAGATGTTCCATTTCATTTATTTCATCGTATTCAAATTTATTTCATTTATGTCTTTATGGTTTTTTTTTTGTTTTGCTTTTTATTTTATTTTATTTTATAATATTGGATGCAAATGATTTAAGCTAGACATGAAATAAATATTATTTTATGCTTTCTTTTAAGAAGATATTTTTTATTTTCAAATTTTAAACTTCTTTTTTTCAATCGTTTGATGAATAGTGGTTAATTACAATAAAGAATAGGCTTCGGTTTATTGCTTTAGTGCATTGGACCGGATACAATGTAGATACGTGGTCAAAAAAGCATGTGTTTGAATTGTGTCCAATCCAATGCACTAGAGAACTGGACCAAAGCTTCATCCTTACAATTACCTAATTTCTCGAATGTATTACCACCAATCAACCAAACACATGATTTGCACGTAAATTCCAAACCAGTTTGTCAAAAAGGGTCAAATTTTGTAATTTCTACAATATGTATACACTTAACGGGTCCTATTTTGCAACAGAATGATAAGGGTGAAGAGGAGAATGTATTTTGTGCACTATGAGAGGGACTTTGGGATAATTATTGAGCTTCGATTGTAGGTTCACACATTATGAGAAAGATGATACATATATCCAATATGTAACATAAATAGTGGGTTCCAGCAATCCAATCGTAATTGATCTAAATAGCCAAATGAGACTGACATGAATTAAGAATTTAAGACTTAACACAAAAAATTCAAACTTGCCATAATTCAAGAATCTCCAATCAAACATCGTTGGAGCTGGTGGTCCAGTACTAAGTAGTCTTTCAGCATTCATGTTCTCTGTCCCCCAGCCCCCTGCCCTTTTTAGATCTACTTGCCTAATCCTTTTTTCATGCCATACCCACATTTGTATTACGTAAAGACTTAAGAAAAAAGAAAAAAAAAAACAGAGTTGGGTTTTGTCATATATAGGTGCACGTGATGACCTAACTCAGCAGTTAGAACTTGGAAATTACCTAAAGACTCACTGCTTACAGCTAGCAGTTTCAGATGTTGGCAGGGAAACATTAAAACATGATTGCTTAGAAGTTAGAAGTTTTAATTTTTTTTATTTTGCTGAATGCTTAGAAGTTTCTACTGGAATAAATATATATATATATATATATATATTATTCTCTCTTTTCACGACAAAGGTCAAATAAGTAACGAAAAAAAAGACTTTAAAAATGTTCCACACCGTTAGGTGAAGACTGAAGACACGAGTTAGTTTTAGCTACTTCCTACTTTATGTATTTGCACATGAATAATAAACTGGTTGGTAGTTGACAATTGGAATGGTAGTTAAATTGTCCCTCCTCCGTTTATAACACGGTGTGACACTTCAAAATATCAAATACTTTAGCTGAATATATATTGACTCATTCAGTGTGTGAGTGTACAATTTAGAGTGCTCACAAGTAGAAGCAGCGGGGCTGGCATAGGAAGTATAAATCATGGGCTCCGCAGATCAGTATCAGCCGCTGCTACTTGGGCTTGACTCACACGCTCGGATTCCCGATTTGTCCTCCGTTGCAATTGAAGAATTCTTGGAACACCGACCAGTGGCAATTCGATGGTATCCTCGGTTAGTGGGTTGGGAGTCAAGGCTCCTCTGGATTTTATCTGGTGCTTCTATTGTTGTTTCCATTTTCAATTACATGTTAAGTTTTGTCACCCTCATGTTCACTGGTCATTTGGGATCATTGGAGCTTGCCGGGGCCTCTATAGCTAGTGTTGGAATTCAAGGTCTTGCTTATGGAATCATGGTACGTATATTGAATTTTCTATGCTACTTGCTAGCAATATTTATTCTTAATCTGTTCTACCACATTCGGTTCAGGTCATTTTAAATAGTAACTTGCATTAAACTTTATTCTATCTATTAAAAAACAGCTGGGAATGGCCAGTGCTGTACAAACTGTGTGTGGACAAGCATACGGGGCCAAAAAGTACGGGGCAATGGGTATCATCTGCCAAAGAGCAATAATTTTGCACCTGGGAGCAGCAGTCTTGCTTACAATCCTCTATTGGTACTCAGGCCCAATCTTGATAGCCATAGGCCAATCAAAGAGCATAGCTGAGCAAGGCGAAGTTTTTGCACACGGTTTGATACCCCAACTTTATGCCTTCGCAATAAGTTGCCCAATGCAAAGGTTCCTCCAAGCACAGAACATTGTAAATCCTCTGGCCTACATGTCTGTTGGGGTATTCCTTTTGCATATTCTACTCACATGGTTAGCAGTTTTTGTTTTGGACTATGGCCTTCTGGGTGCTGCTCTTACGCTTAGCCTCTCTTGGTGGATTCTTGTCATTGTAAATGCACTTTACATTCTTCTAAGCCCATCTTGCAAAGAAACTTGGACTGGCTTCTCTATGAATGCCTTTAAAGGAATTTGGCCTTATTTCAAGCTCACTGTTGCTTCTGCTGTTATGTTGTGGTATGAGCAAAACCTTTTCCCCCTCTCTTAACCTCTCTTCTTTCATTTATTTAATTTGAATAATTATTTTTGTGATTTTGGAGATAGTGGAAAAAACTAATACAAAACAACAAAATTTAATGTGAATGGGTCAAACTTGATATCTACCACATTCACGTGCAATGTGAACCAACATCCACTATCAGTCTCTCTCCCACCGATATAAAATTACAAATACTTGATCAATTTTCTCAAACTAAAATCACAAATTTTCACTCACCACATTCACAGACATAAAGTCAACTGACATGTTCCTTTATCATTTAGCCACATTATGTATAAACTCAATGTAGGCATTTTTTTATCATGAAATCCTTTATATATAAGACTCTAAATTCCTATTGATAAGGAAAACATCAAGAAACTAAAATAATTAAAATAGAAATTTGAATCAATTTCTAACATATCATTATTAACCATGATTATAATGTTGATGTAGTTTGGAAATATGGTACAACCAAGGATTAGTGCTTATATCAGGGCTCCTCTCCAACCCTACAATCGCACTAGATTCCATATCTATTTGGTATGTCAACCTATCTATCTATCTCTCTTTCGAATTTTGTCCCC
Source organism: Fagus crenata (assembly GCA_014362285.1). NCBI lineage: Eukaryota > Viridiplantae > Streptophyta > Magnoliopsida > Fagales > Fagaceae > Fagus > Fagus crenata. The sequence goes on from BKZX01033610.1 coordinate 213,919, forward strand.
TTTTGCCCATATTGTTAACTGACTCACAAATTCTGTTTCTTATATAATTTCAGCATGAATTATTTGAACTGGGACATGCAATTTATGCTGGGGCTAAGCGCAGCAGCAAGGTGTGTGTGTGTGACACATAAAAAAAAGACGGTCAAAATTAAGGAGATAATTTAAATTTATAATTACAATTAGAAAGTATTATAATGATGGGTTTGGATTGCAGCGTTCGGGTGAGTAATGAGCTTGGGGCAGGACATCCAAGGGTTGCAAAATTTTCAGTACTAGTAGTGAATGGAACGAGCATCGTGATTAGTATAATTTTCAGTGCTATTGTTCTGATATTCCGGGTTGGATTAAGCAAGCTCTTTACAACTGACACTGAGGTTATTGAGGCAGTGTCCAGTTTGACTCCATTGCTCGCAATTTCTGTTTTCTTAAATGGAATTCAACCTATACTCTCAGGTAAGATAAGCAAAAGGAAAATAGGCGTGCTTCAATATACTCCTATACAAGCAATGCATCATTATTCTCTTTTCTCTTTTGGCAATTTCAGGTGTGGCAATTGGGAGTGGATGGCAGGGTGTGGTGGCTTATGTTAACCTGGCCACTTACTATGTTATTGGTCTTCCAATTGGATGTGTTCTTGGCTTCAAAACTAGTCTTGGAGTAGCAGTAAGTTGAATCTCTCTCTCTCTCTCTCCCTCTCATATAATTAATTATTTTTGCCACATCAATAATGGAATGGGATGTACGCTGGCATTTTCAGGGGATTTGGTGGGGAATGATTATTGGAGTTCTTTTGCAAACGGCAACTCTAATTATTCTTACGGCCAGAACAAATTGGAGTGCTGAGGTAATTAATTTCCTTTCATTAAGCCATACTTTTATCTTTCTTCCGGTAAAGAGTTTTCCTTTTAAGGCAGTCAAAGGACTTTAAAACATATTTGGCAAAATCCCAACAGAATTTTTTAGATTCCTCAAAAAGGGTAAAGCTTCTATACCAATACTAGACCGAAACAACCATTTTAAGACACGTGTCGTTTCTCTCTTGCCTTCCATGCACAAAAGCATTAGAGGCATGCCAAAAAACTCATGAAGTGCATCAAGGTCAAACTCAAAATGTAGTTTTATCCTTAAAACTAATTTTTGTACTATTTCACATTTTTCATGAAAATACTGTATTTACAAAATTACCCACATCTCTCTCTCTCTCTCTCTCTCTCTCGCTGTGGAGCTCCTCCCCACCCAATGCACCTGCTCTCTTCACGTCAAAACAATCACCAACCCACACACTCTTCTCCAAAAAAACTCATAATGATCTTCAACCCAAAAATTCCACCAATACGTTTCACCATGCCCCTGACCTAATTAAACATCAAAATCAAATGTGTGTGTGTGAGAGAGAGAGAGAGAGAGAGAGAGAGTAAACCTGTCACTCCCCACCATCATTGCACGCCAGACCTCTCCTCCCCCACTATCACAGAGAAATCTTAATAATAAACCCCATGAGCTTCCTAGCATGTGAGTTTCGTGTGAGTGGGGTGGGTGGCAATATATTAGGAAAAATTATTGAATACTTTGGGAGTATTCTATAACTACTCGTGTATTTGATAGAGAGAAATTATTTAGGATTTTTTTATTTTTTATTTGGAAGGGTATGACATAGAAGGGTAATAATAATGATAATAAAAAGGGGTTGGACAACATTGGGTAATTTGAGTAATGGACTGCACCAAAATATTCATATAATTACAGGGATTTAATTGATAGAAATTAGAAATTAGGGTTTCATTTGAAACTAGAGACAAATTTGGGGGTTTTATAACGTACTCTTTTATCATTTCTCTCATGAGTTACATCCATATGCTCTTTATCAGTTCGGTTGTCTAAACAGGGTGTACAATTTTTAAAACACTTTATAGCTTAATTTGTCAAAAGCATCTAATACTAAAACTCTTTTCAATTTTTCAAAAAAAAAAAAAAATCTTTTCAATTTAAGTTTTGTATCACAAAAGCTCTCCAATTAAAGCTACATAATTTAAAGGTCCACTTCTTACACTAATTCCAAAAAGCTGCCATCAGTAACTATAATGTCAGACTTATAATGCATTTGACATGTTTTTATCATTTATGATGCTTATATAGGTTCTAAAAGCTGCTGATCGGTTGAAGAAATCTGCAGAAGTAGAAAACTTAGACTTGGTTGCTGACATATAAAGCATGTATATGTCACTTCTCACTTGACCATTTTAGGTTGTGGAAACCTCTCTAATTATAGAGCGTACGGCTAATGAAGATATAGGATTGTTTAGATATGTTTTCCACTGGAAACCTATTTTTGAGAATAAGAATAAAAGGTATTTTTCTTATTCTTTTTAGTTTTATATGTGATTGGAAAGTTGTTATTGAAAAACAATTTTTTTGGTAACAAAAAATTGAAATTGTGTTTAGATGGAATCATATACTCATATTGTATAATAAAAGTTAAATCCTCAAAGACGTTAAGTGTTTACACTCTTCTCACACTAAATAATTACAATTTGTTAAAGGCTTGAGTATATCACTTAACTAGCTCCTAACTCGTGCAATACACAAAAAAATTCAATACTGTATATTTAATTATTAAGTATTAATAAATAAAAAATCAAATCAGAGAATTTTTAAAAAGGAAAAAAGAAAAAGAACATGCCTAATTTAACTAAAATCAATTCAAACAATTTACCTAGACAAATTATAAAATTGAGTTAAAATCGGATAAAGTTTGTAAAAATTGCACGAGAGGTAAAAAATGAGAGCACCCATCTGAAAACAAAATTCCCAAATTGGCGCTTCAACCTTAGATGACTAATTTTGAATTTGGATGGATTTTGCATTCTTATCTGATCACTTTGAGAGATAAATATGAGTTGGATAACATTGAAGAGTTTTGAAAAATATAAAGCTTTCAGCTCCTTCATTAATAAATAAAGTAGGAATCAACACACACACACAAAAAAAAAAAAAAAAAAAAACCGGGGGAAGTGGAGAAATTCAACTTTGTGGAGAGACGTTCGGTTGCATGCTGCAAGCATAAACTTTATGTATTCAACATTACTCTCTAAAAAAGCTACAACCCTAAACACCATGAACCAAAGAGTCATGAGAGATACGTTCTAGTTCACCACCAGATTCCATGATCATCTAGATTTCCAAAAGTAATTGTTTTTAACTCTTTGAGACAATCATTGATTAGTTACATACAATCAACAACATCCAAAGACCATGAATCAAAATTTCACTGGATCAACACGAAGCAATGAAGGCACAACGCCTTCCCTCGAAATAGCCATATAGACATACTAATTAACAAAATTCGATGGAAGAACCAGTGTGGTCGTTTTTCAAAATTCAGGACTAATAGCGCTCATTTCACACTATAGGGAAATGAGTAAACTTTAGGGGCCAACAATGTAATTAGGCCTTTATTTAAATGATAGCATTGTTCATACTAATAAGTTGTAATTGACAAAAGAATGACAAAATTGCCAAAATATTCATAAAATGTCGAAAATGGCCAAACCACATATAAATCCTAGAAAATTACCAAAATACCCCCGAAAAAGTCCGAAACCTTTAAAATGACCAATATACTCCCAAAATGTCCATAATTTCCCAAAAATCTAAAAAATGACTAATATACTCTGAAAACCTAAAAAATCGACCATTAAAAACCCAAAAAATAACCAAAATAACCCTAAAACTTAAAAAATGACCAATATACACCCAAAATGTCCAAAATGACCAAAATAACTCCTAAACCTCAAAATGATCAAAATATCCCTTCAAACCCCTAAAATGACCAGAATATTCCTCGGAACCTTAAAATGACCAAAATATCTCTGAAATCCCAAAATGACCAATATACTCTCGGAACCTCCAACAAGAAAAAACAAACCCCAAAATCTCTAAAATGCCAAAAATACACCCAAAACCACCAAAGTGGCAAAAATGCCCAAAAAAAAAAAACACTAAAATGACCAAAATACTCCATGAACAACCAAAGTGACCGAAATACCCCGAAACCCCCTAAGACACCAAAAAGTACCCTCGAAACCATTTAAGTGACCATTTTGCTAGGTGTTTTTTTATTCATTTTAGGAGTTACAATGGTATTTTGGTCATTTCAGGGGTTCTATGGATATTTTGGTCATTTTAGAGGTGTTGAAACTGGAAAATCATCGCGGTGATCCAACTTGACCCCCATTGGGCTCGACGGAATCTCGCTTGTCTTGTTTGTGTGTGATGTGAACATATTGTAGAAACATGTGCATGCATATGCGTGTGTGTGTGTGTGTGCTCTGGCAAATCCGTGGATATGGAAATGGGGAGGAGAAAAACGAGATTCGGAGTCGCCACCAATCATTGGGAAATTGAAGGTGTAATTGGTTACCTATGTCTAATTGGTTTTATTATCTTGATTAAGATATGCCTAAAAACCAAGTCTTGAATGAGAGATGGATTCAGGGATTTGATTATGCATGGGGAAGGTGTTAGGCATCCCATGACATCCGTCCAAAGACGATTACCTCCTTCCATGTGTTCATGCATGTGATCAAGCAAATGTTGGATTTATTATTTTGGTACAAATGTCTCGATGTTTTCGGGTGTACATCAATTGGTGATGGACGCATTTCCACGCGATCGGTATTGTTATCCTTTGTTCCCCTTTGATTATCTTGTATCTTTTAGGGTTTCTAGTGAAACAATGGCAGGGTATACTTGAAACCCTAACATTGTTCACTAGAACAAAGTTTGAATGGTTTGGCCATGATCAAGACCTCATTTGCCCTTGGGTTGCAAGGGCAAAATAGTCCGTCGTATGGCGGCTTGGATTAACCTTTTTATTTTTGAGCTATTCCCTTCACTTGTTCAGTCCTCGAATGCATTCAAGCTCCCTATTGATGTTTGCACATGCTAGGAACTCCCGTGATTCGTCGTAGGTGCAAATGAAGGTAATAGTTTTGTTAAGTTTTATTTATCTCAAGATTCCATAAAGAATGCAACGCGTGGGAATTCTTTACATGCGTCAATGTCGGAACATTTTAACATGTATCGAACACCCGCGTCATGGTGCCCTAAAGTAAGGCTCGACCTTAGTATTAGGGTGAACCAATCCATATGTGTTGCATTGTTTATAGTACCATGTTTTGGTATTTTTAAAGTTTGCATGGCAATTTGTTTGGGTATTTTGCTTAAATAAACAATTGCACAATTTATTAGGCAAATGGGCAAACCATATGGCATGTAAAAATGTATATCTTATAATGAAATTAGGGTTTTAGAAATGTATCTAGAATTGTGATTCTAGGGTTTTAATGCATGATGTACCTAGACATGTTTCTAGGGTTTGATAAAATGTACCTAAACATGCTCCTAGGGTTTTAATTGAAGTAACATATTAATGATGATGTAAAAAGTGCCAAAATGAGATTTTGGGTTTTATGTATAATGTTGTAGAGAAATTGCTCACTTACAAACATTAAAACATATGACAAAAGCCTAGGCATGCATGCTAGGGTTTATGGGTAATATTCTCAAAGAAATCATAAAGATACATTCAAGAATGTTTTAAAATAAGGAAATGAACTTAGAAGTGAATTCTAGGGTTTATGCAAATAGGATGGCATGTTGAAAAATGCATAAAATATGCAAACCTATAAGTGAATTCTAGGGTTTTAAGCAAATAGAATGGCATGTACCCAAAAGTACTCAAAATAAGCAAACCAAGAAATGGATTCTAGGGTTTATGCAAAAGGACATATTCACAAACATAAGCACGTAGTTGGAATAATGAGAATAAGGTTTAAGGTTTACCTAATGCGGAGTCGGGAATTCGGCGGCAATTCTACGTAGTAAATGGAAATTCAACTTTGAATCCTCGAAAATTAGGTGGAGCTCCGACATAGAGGTGGAAGGCTTGAACCCAAGGGTCTTGGATTCAGAGTGTTCATAATCCAAGAGACTTTTCAACAACGTTCTTGAAACGGGGCTTCAAATAGGGCAAAAATGGCTCAATTTCTTTCTCGGTTTCTTGATTACGACCTCGCTTTCACTCAAATTAGAGCTGCTCAGAGCTTACACCAACATGACCTTAATCAATCCCTTATTCTTTCTTTGCTCCCTCTGCCTCGAATTTAGTGCTCTATTTATAAGAGGCTTCACGCAACATGATGTTGCATGATTGCCTTAGGGGCTCCTTTGGTTGCTTGCTCCCTGCGTTTTACCCGATTTTCCTCCCATTTTGGCCATTCCAATCAACCTTTTTTGAGCTGAAAGTTGGAAGTCTTCTCGTACTTGGATCTGGTAGAACCAAGAGTTTACAGAAATCCTACGCTATCTTCTTTCCAACAAGACTGACCTTGCATGATTTTGAGTTCTATGCAGGAAACAACAGCTTCTGGAAATAAGGCACTTGGGTTGATTTCTGCTATCATGATAGTTTTTTCCCAATTTTTTGGTGTGGATTCTAGTTGGCTTGAAGATGCTCCTTGCGAACCAGGAAAACCACGTCGTAGATAAACTCGCCATCTTCGAAAAGTCACCTGCTTTATGGATCACCGTGGTGCGGACTGGGAAGATTCTGTACGCGAAGGTGGTATGCCAGATAGTCGTTGTTGGCGAATTTCCAGCATTTGGGATTGTTTTCATCGCTTTTCCTGCTTCTGGTTGACCTAGCTCCCGATGTCAGATTCAGGAAATTTTGCTATTTTCGGAAAGCTTGCGACACCTACTTTCCAATGATACAAATCTTATAATGTTCTAAGTTCTGGTCATGAAACTACGGTCTTCGGAATAAGGGCTACCAGAGTGATTTCCTTGTTGGCAGTCCGTTTTCCGGTGAAAATTCCAGGCAACTCGGGGATACTTTTAATGAAACGACACAACCAGCTTCTAGGTAATCTCATTATCTTCGAAAATTTACTTGCTTTCTGGAAACTCATGGTGTGGACTAGGAAGATTCTGCGCACAAAGGCAGCTTCAAAATGGATTTTCTTTTGTCTAAAACGCTTAATAAATTTTTCATAAGTGGTAGGCCTTCTTTCGCGGTTTCAGTTATAACTTCCTCGTTTCAAATCTGTTTTGGGCCTATGAACTATCAATCTAAAGGTCTTCATGTGCTCCTTCAAATGACAGAAAATTGGTCGACCAATTCCTCACAAAGTTCAGCCATGGCTCTAGTCAAACTTTGGTCAAACTTCCTAAAACCCTCCTATCTTTGAGACGCGATCTTGGATTGGCGGATTTTGGCAAGTTTGGGTACTTTTGGCTAGTTCCTGCCTTGGTTGAGTCATATGAATTTGTGTGCCGAATACTCGGGAAAATCCTTAGGGTTAAATAGGGTTATGACAACAAGCTTCAGGGGTATTAGTTCATGTCCCAATTCTTAGGAAGCGGATTTGAGTATGAAGTTGGATCCAATGGCTTGAGATGACCGTTTTCGCACATATGTTCAAAAACTTTAGTCATGGGAGCTCCGAATGGATCGAAATACCTTTTAGGTTTGGGACTTTATTTTGGCGGATTCGAGTATGAATTTTGATATTGGTTCTAAAAAGGACGCTGGTATTGATACTGGTTCAGCTGAACTACATTGATGTTGGCTTGAACATTAGGTGCCTTGCTTGAACTTCTGAAAGTCTTCTTAGCGGTCACAGAGATCCTTCCCTCTCATTTGTCAAGTTGTCCATTGTTTATAGCGTCTTCAATTCTCATTCCGCTATTGCAAAACTGCTCGAAATCCATGATAGGTGATGCAAACATTCTATTGTAATAAACCGGCGAAAGTCCTTTCATGATTATATTGACTTAGTCCTTCTCATCTGGCCTATTTATCATCTTCGAGGCCTTGGCTCTCCATCTCACGAGTAATTTAGAAAATGTCTCGTTATCTCTTTGACACATTGTCTCTAAATCGCGTAGAGTGACATCGATCATAGTGTTGTACTAGAACTACTTCATGAAGAGATCTACCAACTCTCCCCAATTCTTGGTTTGCCCCAGGTTCAAGATGTAATATCAGTTCGACACCGATTCGGCTAGTGATTGTGCTAATGCTTGGAGGACTTGTTGTTCATCGAGTCCTTTGATTTTGACAAAATTCTGATACTGCCTCGGGTGTTGTTTAGGATCGCCCATGCCTGTGAACCTATTAGCTTTTGGTATGGAAAACTTGGGTGGCAACTACATAGCTGGTTCATTGGTAATACCTCCCATGATGATAAGATAATCATCAACCCCTTGGGTTTTCTATAATGCCTTCTACATCAACTCCATCTTTTCTTTGAAGTTCTTAGTGAAGGACTCGAACTCCTTGTTGCGTTCGAATGCAGATTTCTCCTTTTCTTCTTCATTCCTTTGTTCTTCATCTTCTATTCAAGGATTCTTCTTCTGAGCCTCTTCTATCTTGGTGAGTGTTTCAGCGAACTCTTTGAGGTATCCTTCAGTGATTGATTCAGACATAGTGACTGATGCTTGAGTATCCTCACCCTTCTTTAAACAACCGATCATTGGAGATCTTGTCCAGGCAGAGCTGGGGATGTGTTTGTTGGTCTTCTTCGGTGCAATGATGCCTTCGGAGAGAACAAAATGCTTTATCAACTTCAACACTTGATGGTTTTGTGAATAAAATGGCTTTAATGACTCGCACCAAGCACATTGTGATGTTTTGGGTTTGATCTTCACTATTGTCAAGGCCCAATGCATCACTATGTTTAATTTCCTTCTTTCATGAGTAACTCATTTACAATGCTCTCTTCTCACAATTCACTATGAGTTTACTCATTAGTTTCCAAAAAAGTTTTTGCTTTTAGCTCTCACACTCTCTTAAAACCTTTTATCGATAAATTACAATATGCTTTCAACTAGGTTTTGTAAAAATTGATTTTCTTTTCTAAAAAGAGCTTTCAAAGCATATGATAATTCATCTTCATGGGAATATTTGTAACTTTAAACCCTTGGTTTTGAAACACGAAATTTCTTGCATCAATTTCTTTTTTAAATTCTCATTGGGTTTATAGTTTAAAATATCCCATGACCTTGTTTAGGCTTGAATCCCTCCCATGATTCTCATCCATGTCATGTATGCAGACAATTATGCTCAAGCACATGCATTCCTTTTAGACTGTGCTAAAGAGATATGGACCTTAAGGTTTCATTAGTGTAGGTGGTTTAATTCTAGGTTCCACCCTTATCACTCCACAAAGGTTCCACATTACGAAAAGAGCGTTTCTCCTAGTATGTAAACACACTAGCTCAGAGATTGATCCTTAACAGTGCACCAAACCCATCATAGGCAAGATACACAGGCCGTGAGGTGACAGTACCAACCCTATGTCCTACAGAACGATTGGAACTCAAGATTGGCAAGTTTGTTACCGTTGGGTATCTTAGGTTTAAAAAAGTGTGCGTGTGATGCCCCAAATTCTAATAAGTGTGTGTCGATGTCAAAAAATTGTTCGATGATTGTTCTCGACTCCGACCCCCACTGGGCTCGGCGGAATCTCGCTTTTGTGGTTGTGTGCTTGTGTGTGTGTATGTGTGTGTGTGTGTGTGTGTGTGTGTGTGTGTGTGTGCTCTGGCATATCCGTGGATATGGCAATAGGGAGGAGAAACACAAGATTCAGAGTCGCCACCAATCATCAAGAAATTGAAGGTGTGATTGGATACCTATGTCTACTTGGTTTTATTATCTTGATTAAGATATGCATAAAAACCGGGTCTTGAACTAGAGATGGATTCAGGGATTTGATTATGCGTAAAGAAAGTGTTAGGCACCCCCCGACATCCATTCGAAGACGATTACCTCCATCGATGTGTTCATGTGTGGGTTTGGTTAAGCAAAAATGTTGTATTATTATTAGGCACAAATGTCCCAACGTTGTCAGGCATACATCAATTGGTGATGCACGCATTCAACGTGGTCGGTTTTGTTATCCTTTATTCCCCTTTTGAATATCTGAATGTCTTTAGGGTTCTTGGTGTAGCAATGGCAGGGTATACTTGGAACCTTATCATTGTTCACTAGAACAAAGTTAAATTGGTTTGGACATGATCATGACCTCATTTTCCCTTGGGTTGCAAGGGCAAAGCGGTCCGTCGTATGGCGGCTTGGATTAACCTTTTTATTTTTAGGCTATTTCCCTCACTTGTTCAGCCCTCGAATGCAAATGGGTTTCCTATCCATGTTCACACATGCTAGGGATTCTTATGATTAGTTATAGGTACAAGTGAAAGTAATAGTTTTGTTGAGTTTTATTTATTACATGATTCTATAAAGGATCCAAAGCAAGTATTCTTTACATGCGTGAACGTCAGAACAGTTCAACATATATCGAATACACGCGTCATGGCGCCCTAAAGTAAGGCTCGGCCTCAGTATTAGGGTGGGCCAATATAGGTGTGTTTCATTGCTTATAGAATGATGTTTTTGATATTCTTAAAGCTTGCATGGCAAATTGTTTAAGTATTTTGCATGAATTAAACAATTGCATGATTTATTGGACAAATGGGCAAACCAAATGATATGTGGTGATGAGTACCTAATATGAAATTAGGGCTTAAATGAATGTACCTAGACATGTGATTCTAGGGTTTTAATGAATGGACCTAAGCATGTTGCTAGAGCTTAATGAAATGGCATGTTAATGGGTGTAAATGTACCAAAATGATTAAAGAAGGAAACTAGAAATGGATTCTAGGCTTTAATGAGATTGAATATTGCATATACCAAATGTATGAAATGGGGAAAGAAACTTAGAAATGCATTCTAAAGTTTATGCATACAATCAAAATGATGATATGAGAATTGATGTAAACATGATAGAATAAGCAAGTTTAGATATGAGATTCTAAGAATTGCATAACCATGGCATGCTCACAATCACAAACACTCCATTATAATAAGGTTTAGAACCTACCTAATGTGGAGTTGGAATTTCAACGGTGCTTCCGCGTGGTGGTGAAAAAATGAGCTTGGATCTTCGAGAATTGGCCAGGACTCTGGCTTAGGAACTGAAAGCTTGGACTCGAAGGTCCCAGATTCGGTATGCTCAGAATCCAAGAGGAGCTTCTTTACCGGTTTGGAACCCGGGCTTGATTGGAAGCAAAAATGGCTTGATTTCTACATCGGCTTCTCAATTACGACAACGTTTCTCTCAATTTTTATGCTACTCGGAGCTCAAACCAGCATTATCTCCTTATGTCATTAATTCTTTCTGTCTTTGGAGCCTCGAAATTTGAGCTCTATTTATAAGGAAGCTCACGTAGCATGATGCTGCGTGGAGCAGCACCATGTTCCGCCATGCAGCATGATGTTGCAAGAGCTACTTTGATTGCTTGCTCCATGCGTTTTGTTCGATTTCGACGAGTTTTTGACCCCTTCGAGCAACCTTTTTTGGACTGAAAGTTGAAGGTCTTATGGTACTTGGATCTGGTCGAAACTGGCGTTTATGGAAAGTCTGCACTGTCTTCTTTCCAATGAGACTGACCTTGCGTGATTCTGACTTTTGTGTAGGAAACTACAGCTTCTGGAAGTAGGGCAGTTGGGCTGTTTTCTGCATTCACGATGGTTTTTCCCAATTTTCCAGTGCAAATTCCAGTCAGCTTAGGGATGCTCTTGACAAACCAGGAAAACCACGTTGTAGACAAAGTTTCCCTCTTCAAAAAGGTATTTGCTTTTTAGAAACTCATGGTAAGGATTAGGAAGATTCTGCGCGTAAAGGTGGTGTGCCAGATAGCTGTTGTTGGCAATTTTCCAACACTTTGGCTTATTTTCGTTCTTTTTCCTGCTTTTGGTTGACCTACCTCCCAATATCGGATTTAGGAAAACTTGATAGTTCCGGAAAGCTTGCGATGTCTACTTTTCAATGGAATAAATCTTGTAATATTATGAGTTTCGGTCGCAAAATTGTAGGCTTTAGAATAAGGGTTGCTGGAGTGACTTCCTTGTTGGTGATCCATTTTCCAAAGTAGATTCCAGGCGACTCAGGAATGCTCTTGATGAACCGAGACAACCAGCTTCTAGGTAAAATTATTATATTCAAAAATATACTTGCTTTCTAGAAACTCATAGAGTGGATTGAGAAGATTATGCGTGCAAAGGTGGCTCCAAAATGTGTCTCTTTTTGTCCAAAACACTTGGTAAAATTTACCAAGTGTTAGGCCGTTTTTCGTAGTTTCGGCCATAACTTCTTTGTTTTGAGTCCGTTTTAGGCCCAAGAACTATCAAACTGAAGGTCTTCATGTGTTCTTTCAAATGATGGTAAAACGGTCAACCAATTCTCGACATAGCTCAGCCATGGCTCTAGTCAAACCTTGGTCAAACTTGCCAAAACCCTCCTATCTTTGAAACGCAATTTCAGATTGAAGAATTTTAGCATGTTTGGGAATTTTTCAGCCAGTTTTTCCATCGATCGAGCCGCCTCGATTTGCATGTCGAAAACCTGGGAAAATCCTTAGAGTTAAAATGGGGTTATGACAGTGTGTGTTTGTTGAGTCCCACATTTGGCATATCTTAGGTCGAACTGGGCTTTATTAAAAATTGCAAGGGATCTTAATTGTAACTTGACTAGTCCTTTTAGGCTATAAGCGTAGATGTGGCTAGCGCTTTCTTTAGGTTGTACAAATGGTATTAAAGCGAACCCAGTAATCCCGTGTGGGCTCGGACATATGGGCCCTAACGAGGACGCTAGGGATATAAGTGGGGGAGATTGTGGTGCCCCAAAAATTCTGATAAGTGTGTGTTTGGCTAGTCCCACATTGGGCATATATTGGGTCGAACTGGGCTTTATTAACAATTGCAAGGAGCCTCAATTGTAACTTGACTAGTTTTTTGGGGTATTAACGCAGATGTGGCTAACGCTTTTCTTGGGTTATTACAATGCGCTTGTGTGCATTTAGATTAAAAAAATAATCAAATTCAAGGATAGTTAAGGAATAGCAGAAGTTAAGCTTCTCTTGTCCCCAGCAAAGTCACCACTGTGAGATGCCGCGTTGGTCACCTCTTTTCGGGGTCGTTCGTGCTTTCGAACCTTTTTAGGGTTGTGTGTAGAGGAACAAGGAGTCGACACCTATTTCATAGGTACATGAACCATAAATATGACTTCATGCAAAAAAGGACTAGTCTTAAGTTAGGTCCAAAACTAAGGTACGTCTTGGGAAAGTGTTATGCCCAGCCTAACGGTTAACCTTCCTCTATATTACTTGATATTCTTTGAAAGAGTTTATTAGAGAATCTCTAAACATACAAAAGCATGTAAATCTAATTCTATGCAATCAAGGAGCAACCAAAGCATGGCATAATACTGATATGGAGTTGAAAAAGGAATTTTACCTGAATTCAAGCTTATCACCAAGTTATGGGGAATCATCCCCACAACAAAACATGTTATAATTCTAACCTAAAGGCACATGTTAAATCAAAGAATCTATTATAATAAGCAAAAAAAATATGGCATAGCTCATTGGAGCGTCATTAAACATGCAAATAATAAAGATCTAGTTATACTAAGAAAACATAGAAAGCGACGTAACAATCGAACATTCATGGAGGTTGGTATAGACTATTGAGAAAATCCATACCTAGCCTCTAAACAGCTTGTTGCAAGCAAGCAATTCACTAGTCTCTCAGACTTGATCTCTTTGGCAGAGTTATGTATTGATCTTCAACAAGAAAGGCTTTGGACGCCTAATTTTATGATTGGAGTTTCATGAGTAAGGGGTTACTCTTCTAGTTCTTCAATTAGAGAATAACTACTTGCTCAAGAACTCTTCCTCGCTACCTTCTTCTCAGTAGGGCTTCACTCCTTCAGGACTACTTCTTCCTACTTTTACTCTAAAGCTTTTACCTCAGTAGAGCTTCACTATTCTAGGATTACTTCTTCCTACTTCTATTATACCAGTGTTTCTTGGTATTTCTCTCTATTCTGTGGAGACTCTCTGGCATCTTCAGTGTGTCTTTGTTGTGAGGTAGGGGCTCCTTTTATAGTGGAAAAAGGGGCTAAGTTTGCTTGAAGAAGGGGTAAACTGAATTGTTCCCGCAGAAAACAACTCAGGTACATGATTAGGGTTTCTTCCTGGCAACACTGGCGTACGTCTCTTTTTAGAGGCATGTGCCTCTTCATTATAGATGTGCGCCTGAAGAAATGAGGCGCACACCCCTTAGGTTAAGAGATAGCTTATTAATCCGTTTTCTAGAACTTTCTAAGTGATTTTCAACACACATTTTCCATATAAGAGATCTTGAGTAATCATCATTGAGACCGAGGACCATGAGTATTGACTGATACAAATTGGGGTGTCTACAGTGGATAACAGCGAAAAACGGAGTCCACCTCAGGTGGGTAAAGTGAGAAATTTCAAAACATGGGTAAGCAATATTAAAATGAACCTAACCACAGGTGAGCAAAGTGTAATTAACCCCTTTTTTTTATTAAAAAAAATTTAGACCAACTGTATTTTGTGAAATGTGTTATGATCCTTCACTATATCTATAGTTCTTTTGCTCCTCTTTAATTGATGTTTTCTTACTGCATTAACAATTATTGCTCATTATTCAAATTTGATGTATTATGTATAGGCTTAAATCTTAAGATTGGTATCTTTATCATGACTCCAAAATTTTAATTTTAATTCAAATTGCTTATTTTAATTATTTTTCACATTTTCTATGTTTTCAAATTGTTGTTGGTGACTGATTTTTTATGTTTAGTCTGTTCTATATGAATTTGTTTTTCTATGTTGGGAAGTTAAAAAAAAATAAAAAATAAAAAGGATTCTTAGATTTTGGATATTGGGTTTTTTGAGATTGAAAATACTTTCCTCATAATTTTTGTGGTAATAATACTTAAAACATTATTATTATTATTATTATTATTATTATTTTGTGTCACATGTACATTGCTTATAGTATTGAAGATATGCAATGATGTTTAAGAGGTTGTTTTAGAAGCTTTCTAGGTTTGAGTTACTGGAAGGGTTATAGTTTGTGTGCTTTCTTGAATGCGCAACTGCTTTTGGATTTTAGGTACAACTTTGATATTGTGCTTCTAGGTCTTGATTTTAGTTTTGAGAAGTGGGTTTTAATTTTTCTTTTGTTTGGTTTTGAAAGTTTAGGATTGGTTCTATGGGTTTTTCATTTTTCATTCCAAAGCTTAGGATTGTATTATGTTCTACATGTGTTTATTTATTTATTTATTTTTTATAGTTTAGCAATGCAATGAAGGAATGGTGACTCCATTAGTTCAAAAGATGGGTTCATGCAAAGTCGAAGTAAACATCAATGGACAAATATTGAGGATGCGAAGTTGGTAGAATGTCTTGTGGACAAGGCTAATTCAAGCCCGAAATGGAAGGTTGATAATGGGTTTAAGTCAAGCTGTCTTTTGGAGTTCAAAAGGATGATGTTACATAAGATACATGATTGTATGCCTAGGGCTCAACCTCATATTGAGAACAAGTAAAGCAATATGGTGCCATTGTTAACATGTTAGGACAAGGCAGTGGGTTTGGTTGGGATGATAGATACAAATGATTGGTATATGATCTTGACATTTTTCAAGGCTAGGTTAAGGTACGTTGTTAAAATTAAATTTGGAAGTTAAAATAATACAATGTGAATGAGTTGCATGTATTGATAACCAATGAAATTGAAATGCCAATATTATAGTATTATCCCATTGATGCTGGTTTAAGGAATAAGTTGTTCCCTCACTATGACAATTTTCCTCATGTTTTTAGGAAAGTGCAAAAGGCCTTTTGATATAGCGCAAACTGTTGAGAGGGAGGAAGTTGAAGAGAATGAATATGTGGATGATACCAATGACACTCTTGCAAACAGACAAGGTCAACCAATAGCTGCATCATCCAATAACTCATATGGTACTTCAAAATCAACATCAACCAGGAGGAATAAAGCAAAGAAAAATGATCATGTGTTTATGCAATTAGTGGATAACCTACGTAATTTGGGTAAATTTATGAAGGAGCCACTGAAAGCATGAAAAAAATTTGCTAAAATTTATAAACATGATGTAGATGAGGCATATAGAAGCATTAAAGTACTTGATAAGCTACTTTATCTTGGGGGGTTAACTAATGAGGAAATTGTGAAAGTTAGAGGGATTATTACTATTGATTAGCATAAGACTAATTATTTGTTTTCACTTTGAAAGGGAATTTCAAGAAGCTGTTTGTGTACCAATGTTGTGAATTCCGTTTCGTTTTGGCTGTAACAGTCGGAAAATCTTGTACTGGTATGCAAACTAGAACGAGAAACCCCCATGTTCTATCTAGGCCAAAATTTCAGCCCATTTCGACAAGTTTCAACAAATTCTAACTGATACGAAAATATAACTTATAAGCGATTTTTTTTTTTTTGGATTTCTTACACTGAAACGTTCTTGTTTTAGGCTTTTAAGCTGGTTAGCCCCTTTCTTTTCATCTTTTCACTCTCTTGACAATCTTTCTCTCTCTCACTCAAATTGTCATCTTACTCTAACTCTCTCGTTGTTGGCGTCAAGCCATCACTGCAAGCTTTTACGCTGCCACCACTATGAGGGAAAGACCCCCAAATCCAATCTTCGTGAGGTAAGCTCTCTAAGGTTTTGTCTTTCTCTCTATCCACGAGCTCAGGCCATGCCATCTCTGCTCACGAATCGTCACCAGCGCCACTAGGTTACCATCTTCGAAGGTGGAGCCATGGGTTTTCCTGAGGCCAAGGGCCGATGATGGAGTCATGGAGGTGGACTTGGGTTTTGATTTCAACAGATGAGATTGCTTGATTGGTTTGAGATTTATTGTTTTGATTTTAGGATTTGTTTGATGATTGGATAATTTGTGACTGCAAATGTTGGAGATTATTGTTTTGATTTTAGGCTTTGTTTGGTGATTAGATAATTTGTGATTGTAAATGTTTGAGATCTATTATTTTGATTTCAGGTTTGGTGATTGGATAATTTGTGACTATAAATGTACCACGCTAATATGTGATGATGGCAGGCTAATATGTGATGAGGCATTGATGCTAGTTAGGTTGAGTTACTGTATTTAGTATAAAATTAGCAGTAAACCCGAAACGGAATGCCAAAATTTACTGGTACTGAAATATTCCATTCCAATAACAAAGTCGTAACAGGAACCGAAACGGTACAATGATGTGAACAGCTTGCTTCAAAAGAAGATTTATTTATGTAAAGTTTTGCTTGGTGTACTTTTGAGAACCAGCATTATTTGTTCTTTTGTCTTTCTCTCCCTCTTTTTTCTAATGTTGTAGTTAAGTACATGAAAAGATTGGAACTTTTTTGTAAACCAATTATGTTGAACTATTTGTAGACCAATTTACTTATATCAATGGTCATTTTATGTGTATTCTATCTATTAGTTATATTTTCAAAATATTTGATTTCTTACTTATATTAATTTTTTTATATACAGTAATATAAATTATTATTTTTAATAATTATATGAAACTTTGTTTTATAATTATACGAAAGAATTTTTTTTATTTTTTATTTTTATAGTTATATGATTTTTTTTTTTAATAGTTATAGATTTCTTGGGTATTTTAGTCATTTTTATAGTTAGTTGTATTCAAAATTCCTTGTTTATAGTTATATATAGCTGTATGAATTTTTTTTTTTTTTTTTTAAGGGTTAATTAGAATTTGCCCATCTGTGATTTGAACCGTTTTAACTTTGCCTATCTGTGGTCGGCCCAACCTTTAAGTAAGTTGAGCACTCGCTTAAAGCCCCCAACAAATTAATCACTGCAAAAATAGGCCCCAAATTTAAAAAAAAAAAAAAAAAATGGATACTCACATGCTCCAATTTAAAGGAATTTTGGAGTAAAGAGAAAAGAAAAGAAAAAATCGTTGAACTTAAGTGGCTTCCGTTTTCTTCTTGATTGGCCTTTTTTTCTTTCTCCTCACGACTACACAGTGGTTCTTGGTTCTCCACTTTGTCTTCTTTTCTCTCTCTCTCTCTCTCTCTCTCTCTCTCTCTCTCTCTCTTTCTCCCTCTCGTTTAATTTTTTTGTTTTTTTATGTGCTCACATGAGCTGTTGACCAAATTAAACCTTAATGAGATATTTCAACTCACCTACCAAGCCACCCACATGGCAAATTCTTGTCCTCATCTATTTGATTCCTTTTTCTTTTCTTTTTTTATGACATTGCTTCTTCTTTTTTCCTTAACTCTATTATCATTATTGGACTAATTTATTAGGTTAGTGATTAAGATATGATTTTATAATATATTATATTTCTCTAACCCATATATATATATATAATCTCTCCTTCACCGTTTAAGACTTTTTAGTATTGGTGTTATTACTTTTTTTATCATGAGATCTACAAATTTCTTAGGTGACAAAATGTAAGTGTGATCAATAATTAGTAAGAAGAATAAAATTATAATAAAAAAATTCATAAATATTAATTTAATATAATATTGAATGGTTAAAGGCTCTAAATTGAGATTTCGTTTAAGCTCCCAAAATTATTTGCTCGGCCTTGTCTATGTTTTAGACTTTGTCACTTTACTCACATAAGGTGTGCCCCATTAGATAGACGTTATCCCCCTTGCGATCTTCCGTTTGAAAAACACTTTAAACTCATAATAAAAATAATAAAAACAACATAAGAGGAAACAAAACCTTTTAGAACACTGTTCTTGGTTTCTAGGGTTTTGACCTTATAGAACATTTTTCTTGGTATCTAGGAAAAAAAAAAAAAAAAAAAACAAAAAAACAAATAAACAAAAAAAAAACTTTTTTTTTATTTTAACTACTTACTTTTACAATACATCATGTTGGGAATAAAAACTTACTAGACTATAACCCGCGCAATGCGCGACTTTTTTTCATTGTTTTTCTATAAATATGTTCCAAACAAAGAAACTAAACTAAGAAGAATGAAGAAATAATAACAATAATGAAAAGGAAAAAAAAAAGAGTGTAAAATAGGAAATGTAAATAATTTTTCTTTGCGCTTAAAAATAGAAATGATCATTTTTATTATATCTCCTAAAAGGTATTATACTGATTTTTATTATATTTCATCAAATGAGGATACTGAATATAAAGTCAATAGGGGTTTATATCTCAGGGTTGTATTGACTTAGCAAAAAAAAAAACTCACTTCACATCGTTTATGAATTTCAATCACTTTGGTGAATCTTAATTGTTTCATATAGGGATTCTAAATGTTGAGAGATTTCTCATTTTTGTTTAACTTACAACACTTTGATAGTACAAATAAATAATAAAATTTGTCACATATTTATCTCATTTTTTATCTTTTTTGACTTTCATTTGTTTGTCTTTTCATCGTTTTTTTTTTTTTTTTTTCAAATTTAAAAATTATTAATAATAAAAAAAAAAATATTTTTTAACTTATAAATTCAAAAAAAAAATAGTTTGACAAAGAAAAAAATGGCAATGTAATCTTAATTCTAATACGTATTTTAGGAAAATTTAACACATAAAAAAAAAAAAAATGTTAAGATGTTATTCCCTTTGATCCTTAAAAAAAAAAAAAAAAAAGTTTACATAGGGATTGAACCTACACCCTTGCCCTCATAGAGGGATGAAACTTTTTGAAGAGAAGAATGACCACTGTGACAAATTCTCAAGTTGTAATTTAAATACATATTTGAAATAACATATTTTGTATTTAACATATTTGGCTTTAATTGGAACATATAATTGGGTAATGGGTATTTAATTTATTAATATATATATATATATATATTCCTAAAACCTATGGGATGCAAAAATATTAAACAAGCACAAGGCATAAAAATTTAAGTGAAAAACCCTTTATACTCGAAGAAAAAAACCATGGAACAAATTCCAAATAAATTCACTTATTATAAAAATCAATTAAAATTGTTTTTCTCAAATTGATGTCTAACTTGAGATTCTCACCAAATATAATAATATTCTCTCTAGGAATTAACACTCAACAAAATTCTCTAGAAAAAACCCCAAATACTTTTGTGTATGTATCACAGCTAAAAAGAAATCTCCTAGTTTTTCTTTGCTCTCACACATACTCACCAATTCTCTCTCTCAATTGCGGTTGCTCCAATGCTTCTTGATGCAGCTCTCTTTCTCACGCACACAAAAAATCACGCATATAACATTGCTTATATATCTATAATCTATAATATAAACTAAAAGGTGAAGCTGAGAGAAAGTTTTTAAGCTTCCTCAAAACCTGCCACATCAGACTTGCTCATCCCTTATAAATTCATATCATTGTTTCTCTCTCCCCATTTTTTTCTCTCTCTTTCTATCCTCGTCATCACCCTTTAATTCACCGTACCGTAACTACTACCCTTCCTCTTCCTACTTCTTCAACTTCTTCTCTTCCAGTCACAACCCTTCCTCTACCGATCGTTCAGTTCCCAAACCCTTTCTCTACCTTATCACTCTTCTTCAATGGTTTGACCTTTGCTATCCTTCCTTGCCGTTACCCCATTGGTCTTTATCTATTTATGTTCTCCCTCACTCTACCATTCCCTCTCCAAGCAGTGGCAGAGCTATGAGTGAAAATTAGCACAGCCTAATTCCAAGCACAAAGCCACAAACCCATTCCAAAATTTAGCCCAATCCAAAACCCATTCCAAATTTCAATCCAAAACCCACCAATTCTCAACCTAACCCACACAAATCTTATCTAAATTCCCAATTTTTCATAAATAAAAACAAAGAAATTCACAAAAAATCTCTGCCCTCACCGTTTGTGACCAAACTCTTAAGTCTTGACCCAGCGGCGAGCTCGAAACGCCATTCGCATCTCTCCGTTGCCTCGAGGCTTGCGATGTCACCTCACCGCCACCAATCGCATTTCCGCTCACCAGTAGCTCCGCCCCGATATGTGTCTCTAACTCTCACCGACTCTCTTTCTCTCTTTGACTCTTTCAGTTTCTCAGATCTTATTCTTTTTCAGTTGCTCACTCTTTCTCTCTTTCTCTCTTAGTCTCTTTCTCTGGTGTTGTGCTTGACTGATTTCCTCAATTTGTGATTGTGAATAACAGAAATGAGGTTGGTTTTTGTCGTGGCTTATTTTATTTGATTATATGGAATTGATTAGTGGTGTTGGTTAATCGTGATTGTGATTAGTGGTAGTGGGCAGTGGGCCCATGGCTGGCTTGGTTCATGACTATGTGCATTATTTGTTCTGTTATTTAGGTGCATTATTTGTTCTTTGTGCTTAGCTTTATTTGCATTACATGTTTATTTATTTTTATTTGTGCTTACTGCTTAGGTTTATTTGCATTACATGTTTATTTATTTATTTTTTTTTGTTTTGGGGGTAAGGTTCATAATGTTTGGAGGTAATTTGCTAAAAAATAATTTTTAATAATTGTTATTCAAATTATTAGTGTATTGAATTTTCTTTAGCAAAATAGCATTTTTCTATTTAAACGTTGAAAATGTGTATCAAAATCATGATTCCAAGCTACTTGCATCTGTTGAGATGTCCTTTTTTTTTTCTTCTTTTTTTGAGGTTCCACGTTGAAATCGTAAGTCTTAAAATCGATTTTAGAAAAAAAAAAAAAATGTTATTCTCCCACAATTTCAAATAACACATATAGATTTTTTAAATTACAAAATCTATAATATACGATTTCAATTATGTTCCATTAAAAATAACTAAATCAACTTTTTCGCACATCGCGCGGGTTCACGACCAGTATATATAAATTAAAACCTGAAGCTGAGAGAAAATGTTTTGCATTCTCCAAAGCTTGCCACATTAGAATTTTTGCTCCCACCTAATTCCACCTCATTATTCCCTCTATTACACACACTTTCTCTCTCTCACATCTCTTCACAATTAATCCTTTCTCTCTCATGTCTCCTCCAATTAATTTGATACTGTTACTGCTCTGGCTCTTTCTCTTCCCCCTCAAAACGTTACAAGCTCTTCATCTCCCATATTGATTTCAATTACTCTTCCTATGACTCTCACTCTCCTATCTTTTGACTCTTCAGTTTTCAACTTTTCAGATGCTTCCATAATGACAGAAAAATTAACCATGGGAAAAAATTATAGAACCCCCAAATTTCATTCCAAGTTGTTCAATGGGTTTAATTGACCGCTGCCAAGATACAACAGAGAGAGATGGCAAGGAGGGATGGAAAGAGAGAGAGCAAATGATAGGTGAGAGGGAAGGTCCAATCGTTGATTCCATAGGTAATTTCCTCACCATCTCATTGTCACAGCTCTCACTCTCTGTCTTGCACTCTTTGTATTTATGGAAATTTCTCTACGTGGTTTTGTTTTTTGGGAAGTGAGGGTTTGAGATATAAGTTTTTGTATAATAAATAACTTTGAATTTTTTCTTTTTTTTTTTTTGGATTTTTTTCCCCATTTTGCTCTCATTATTATAAAAGGAATGTAATTCAATTTTGGGCTTCCATGATGAACATGTTTCAGATCTTTGGATTTTACAGTTATTCAAACATATTTTTTCTCTATGGCTTTGGGTTTAGGTGCTGCCGAAAAGGGCTCATTTTAGAGTAGAAAGCTGGTCCACAACTCTTGCTTGTGGATATTTCTCAGTCCCTTAGAAGTTAGAACCATAAGTTATGTAAGGTGTTCATCACTATCAGTTACTATTTGTGTCTAAAATTTGTCTTCTTCTTTTTTGTTGTTAGGGTTTCTATTCTCTAACAAAGCAGAGTTGGTTGCAGAATTAAGACTATTGATTTGTTCACCATAAGTTGAAAGCTTAGTTTTGTTTATTGCCCTCAATTTCAGCATCGGTAGATCAACCAAGTTCTATTTCTCCATTGTATCTGTTAGGTGTTCGACAAAAGGCCTCCAAGAGTAGCTGTTTGAAAGCGATGGGAACAAACCAATTATGAAAGAGGAACTAGCCTTTGTATTCTAATCACTTTCAAATGGCAAATTCCGATGCCATTACTTAGGTAGCCATCCACAATGATGGTTCTATGATTATTTGTTATAGATTTACATTCTATGAAGTATGGTAGCATCCGGTTACATCATCTGCAGTATGATTTTCTACAATCCTAATTGTTGCATTATGTTATGTTTGATCCTTTATTTTATATTGCAAATTGTTGAAAAGGGTGGTAGCTGATTGTCTGCTTGTGTATGTTGCAGATTAGTTCTATCCCATACAGAAATTGGCTTTTGAAGAATTTTTTGTGGGTGCCATAAGTTAGGTAGATACTTCACCGATGTGTGTTGCCTTTCTTTTTCTTTTCCTTTTCTATTGTGTTGTTCCATTTGTGAGTTATGAGGTCTCCTCAACATGGACTTCTTTTGAAGTTAAATGCACTTCACTTCATGTCCCCTAGAGACCCATTTTACCATTTGTTGTTGTGATGTAGCAGATTGAGATGTTTTGAATTGTGTTGCCAAAAAACTCCACTTCTCATTAATAAAAACAGTTGCTAACTGGCATTAAAATTTGCTGGGATGGCATGCATCTCATGGTATGTCTCATTTAGTGTTTATTTGATAAGTTATTTATATATATAGTCCTCCGCCATTGTGATTAGTTTTGTCAAATTATTTCTTTGAATACACGAATCTTTTGCTTACTAACATTAGATCTTAAACCAATAATTTTTTTAATTTAACATTGAATCTTGGTCAACAGTCCAGAACGTTTCTATATTTATTTTTACTATATTTATTTCTATGGTTAAGATAATATATTCAAAGAAACCTTTATCAATTCTTTTTTTCCCTAAGTTATAACAAAAAATGACATTAACATTAAAAGAAAAATAACCAAATGTTTCTTTAGATCATTTTCAGTAGATTTCCCGTGCATTGCACGGGTTTACGACTAGTATAAATTAAAACCTAAAACTGAGAGAAATGTTTTTGGCTTCTCCAAAGCAAGCCACGTCAGATTTGCTGCTCCCACACCATTCCAACTCACTCTTTGTCTCTTTGGATCCTTCCTTCTTTCCTTCCACCATTTTTTTGTTTTCTCTCCTTAAAATCCCTATTAACTCCTTTTCTCTCTCCCACGTTTTCTCATCTCTTCCAATATTTATCTCCTCATTTAATTCAATTGATTTTTTTTTTTTTAACTTCCCCTCTTTTCTCTCTCACCCATGCAAGTTTTTTTTTCCACCCTTCCAATTATTTATCTCCTCATTTATTCCAATTGATTCTATAATCTTATCCAATAACAAATAGTCATAAAGTCATTCCTATTGTTTGTCCCTTACTCTTTGTCTCTTCCTCTCCTCACAATTTCATATCTTTGTCTCCTCCTCAATGTCCTCATAAATTCAATAATCACCTTCTCTCTCTCTCTCTCTCTCTCTCTCTCTCTCTCTCTCTTACGCCTCCTCATAAATTTATTCCTATTTTTTTCCTCTCCTCATCAATTAAATCCTATTTCACGCCTTTTCCCATTCCTTCTAACTCTCTCACTTCCGACTCTTCCTCTCCTCTCTCACATTGCCTCATTTTTTACCCTTTTTTATTCATTCACCATTATTTCCACTCTACTATATACCTTTTCACCTTTCCAATGTCGCCCCTTGCATTTATTAACTTTTGTATATATATATATATATATATATATGGCAATCTAATTCATGTTGTCTCCCCACATCCATAAAAGTCGCCAAAGGATGATCTGATTTGGAAAATTCATTCAAGGTGAGGTTTTAGTTTTAATTTTTCGAGATCTTCTACATGTTTTTCATTGCACTTTTCATGGTTTTTGGCTAATTTGGATTTGGTTTGTTATTGATGATGTGATAATTATTGGCCTTTGGGTGCCTAGGGCTTGGTATACTATACAACTTCTATTCATGTTTCACAATTTTGATTCTGTCTTTGTGTAATTCATTAATTCATGTTTTACAATTTTGTATATGTTTGGCATTTGTAAGAACACCTTAATTCAATAATAAAAAAATACGAGCACTTTGATGTCCACACTTAATAACCTTTTTAAATTTTCTAGAAATGCATAATATTTATTTTCAAACATTAAATTCCTATTTGTTAGCATTGATTTTTATTTGACCAATACATTTTTGTGGCCCTTCCTTTTTTATAGATATTTTTATTTTATGGAAGAGCACTTAGCGATTTTATGAATTCTGCATTAAATATTTAACCTAAATATGGCTTCAAAAATGAATATAAAGTCATCAACTTCATGGTTATATTCTATTCTTCCTTTTTTTATGTTTGTAATTTCCTTATCAAAATTAGTGCTAAACTTATGTCTAACCTTCTTGACAGTTTGTAGCTTCATTCTAGGTTCATTCTTTTGATAAAGAAGAATTAAGATGAATAACACCACAGATTCAACAACAAGCATACTTCTCCACCAAATTACCTCGAAGGACATTTGCATTTTTCTCTTTTAGCTGGATTTTTGTAATTGCTAGAAGACGTTTGTCTCCATGTACTTTTTTTTTTTTTTTTTTGAATATTTCGGTTTGAACTTCCATATGTAATGCAATTTTTATTATTTTCGAAGTTTGTTCCAAATGTCTTTTCTTGGTGTTTTTGATACAAAAAAATAAGGGATGTAAATCACCAATAAACTTCATGTACCTTCTACTATATTTATTAATTCACTTATTGATGTCGCTCAATAGTAAGCGGTACTTTGTAGTACAGTGTAAGGGGTTGTCGATTCTCAGGGAGTTGTGTTTTCAAAAGACAATGGATTGAATGCTTATAAAAATAGAAGTTGAATGATTTGTAAGAAATATATGAGTAAAAGGCACTAAGGTTTCGGGGTGTTTTTCTATACCAGTATGATTCCCTTGTAATCCTAGGTGAAAACCTTGTTCTAATAACAGTATACAATTGATTATTTTCCTTTAAACAGCTTTTGACCTAGTTGAACTAAAAGAACCCAGGAACATTTTATAACCGGAGAAAATAAAGTGGCTAGAGTAATATTTAGAAAAGCCTTTCAATTTTATAAAACATGATACCTAATTGAAACCATGAAATATTCTTCATTAATCATAAGAAAAACATGATTGAACTTATAGAAAGTACAGAATAAAACATACATCAATAGGCATAAAATATTTAACAATCAAATGTAATTTAACAATAAAAACCAAGGGGATTGCAAAGTACTCATACTGTTATACAAAAAACATAGCCCCTAGCGCTAGCAAGGAGCTTAGGTGGCCATGTGAGTGAAAACCTAAACTTGGAGAAGCAAGAGAGAGAGTCAGTCTATCTAATTCTCTCACGTCTAATCTAAACTCTCTTATTAACCCTAATATCTTTTCTCTAATTCGGACTTCAGACCCTAAAAAAATTGGGTCCAATGGGTCTTGAGTTGAAAGAGCTTTAAAACACAATTAGGCTTTCTTTAAAACTGATTTCGCGCGAATCCAGTCACTTGGGACACCATGCAGTCGACAGGATTTTCATTAAAATGCTCTTGGAGTTTCTGCCTTATTTGGATTAATTAATCCATTCACCTGGATCATCATCCAGTCGACTGGATCCTTCTTGATTTGAATTCTGGAGTCCCTGCCTAAAGGTGCAGTCGATTGATGAAAACTTAGTCGCTTGGAGCCTCATCCAGTTGCCTGTCGCCTGGTTTATCACTCTTTTCTTCTCTTTTGTTCCTTCCAGCTTGTGCTATCTAACTTCAATCTGATCCAGCTTGTACTTGCAAACAAACATAGCCCAAATTAACATCTAAGGGATTAAATTAATACACTTAAATGCATAAGTCATGTAATTTAATGAATTGAACAACAAATATCCATTTAAGTGTAATTAGACATATAATGCAACACAATCCCAATAGAATCCCTCTAAAATGCATGTAAATAAGTCATATTTTATGACTTATCACACCTCCTCAACCTGAATTTTGCTAGTCCCTAGCAAACTAAAAACAATAAAACATAAATGAAAAAAACTAACAAAGCCACTTTCACTGGCACCCTCGATTGCATGTAGCATATGCAATAAGTCTTTAAACTCTTAGGTATCCCTAGTGGACGAGTTATAATCTCGTGAGGGTGTCATAACCCCATTTTTACCCCCGGGATTTTCTCGGGTGTCGGCACGCAAAACGAGACAGCCCGAACCAAGCCGGCCTGATCCGACAATGGCTCGCCGCATCAAATAACCTCGAAATGGGATTTGGGGCACATTTCCCAGAGTTTGACTAGGTTTAACTAGGGTTGACCAAGTTTGACCAAGGTTTGACCAAGCCGTTTTTGACCCAACTGGGGCCCACCGTGCCCAAAAACCCTTAAAACGCGGTCCGGGATACATTTCCCATAGTTTGAAGAGCTTTGATCAAGTTTGACCAAGTTTGACTAAGGTTGACCAAGTTTGACTGAGGTTTGACTGGACCGTTGACCAGACCGAAAACTAAATCAGACTGGCCGCCCCTTAACTAATGTGTAGAGCACATCGAGAGCTTCGATTCGATACTTTACGGGTAAAAAACGGACGAGAAACGAGGGAGTTATGGACAAAACTGCGAAAAAACGGTCCAACACTTAGCCAAATTTTGCTAAGTATTGTCGACAAAAAAGCCCATTTGGGAGGCAACGTTTGTGCATAGATTCTTTTCGACCTGCAGCAACTTGGTCCGCTAGCTGAAACCCTAAAGCAAGAGGGTTACTTCAGCTACAACGTGCAACTTTCGGATCGTCAAGAGCTCCTCCGGTCAAGCCGGAATCTCGATCAGAAAATAACCCCTTGACATAAGGAACATTCCAACGGCCTCTGTTCGCAAGATCATATCTTACGAACCCAAGCTCGCCTCTGTGCAAGGCCTATACCTTTAGAAAATAGGTAGCACAAGCTTTCCGGCGACGCCAAGATCGCCAAAATCTGACATCGGGAGCTACGTCTACCACGCGCACGAAAACAAGTCGATGAAATAAGGCTGTGCTGAAAATTTCCCCCGACGTTACCACGCTTGCGCGCAGAGTCTTCCTGACTCACAACAAGTTGATCCGCAAGCCCAGGCACGTTGAAAAGAGGACAAATTCACGCACGGTGTGGAACTCTTGGATCGCCAAGACGTTCCCTGGTCTAGCCGGAATCTTCACCGGAAAAATGCCCTCTGATGGACCAAATACACTCTGGCGACCTCTGTTCGCGGGACCATATCTCTCCGTCCTTAGCTCGATTTCCCGTAAATCCAGAACCTTGCAGAAGAGGGCAGTGCAAGCTTTCCGACGATAGCAAGAACGTCGAAATCCAACATTGGGAGCTAGGTCAAATATGCACACAAACACAGACAAAAAGCAAGGAAAAATGAGCCGAAGATTCGACGCGTTTTTCTCCCGGACAACCGCCTTCACGCGCAGAGTCTTTCCGACTTGCTGCAAGTTGACCCGCAAGCCCAGGTGCGTTGGAAAGATGACGACTCCAGTTAGGACGTGCAACTCTCGGTTCGCCGATGGCTTCCCCCGTTTGACTGGAATCTTCGCCGGAAAAACGCACAAAAACAGCTCCCGCACCCCGACTTCCGGGAATCATAACTCTCTCGTCCGAACTCCGATTCATGCAAACTTTATACCGTTGGAAAGTAGACGTTGAGAGATTTCCGACGATATGCTGCACGACACATTTTGAGTAATGGAAGACCCCCAAAACTTTCCTCGAGAATTGGGTCAGAAAAGGATACGTGCGTGAAAACCGAGGAGGATTCAGTGGAGGGGTTGCGTGGCAGATAAGACTGCCATGTGGCAGCTGTACAACTCGTGTGGGACCATGCCGCGCGGCGCGTGATGGACCTGCGCGAGGTGTGCAGCTCCTTCTATAAAAGCAGCCCTACCCCCCCTTATTTGTACAAGATTTTGCTCGGGCTCTAGGCCTTCTTAAGCGTTAGAATAGGCAGAAATAAGGGTTTTAGGAGTTTTTAGGCGGGGTTTTTGGGTAGTTTTAGAGTGAGAGACTCCTCTCTAGGTACTCTCTCTCTCTAAACTCTTTCTCTCTCCTCTCCTCTCTCTTTTTCTTTCTTTTTAGTGGAAGTGACTAGTGATGATTCCTAAAATGGGAAGGGATTCACAAGGATCCACTATTATTTATACCTTATAGTTCATTTATTGCTTTATTTACGCCTTATAGTTCATTTATTGCTTTATTTACGTTCTTCAAGTCCATTTATTGCTTTATTCACATGCTTTAAGTTATTTATTGCTTTCACTTGTAGATCTGAGTATATTTATCGCTTTATTTACATTTACTACATACTTGTGAATATATTGTGTTGTTATTGTCCCTTTCCCTGTGTGTTTGGGTACGACGGTGCTGAGTGGCTTTGGCGGATTACATAAGTCCTCCATGAGGCCGTAACAACCATGTTAGCCCACAAGGTATTTGACCCGATAAACACACCCCCATGTTTAAATACCGTCATTTACCGCTTTACTATGTTGTGAATATTTATGTTACCCCCCGTTTTTCCCTTTGTAAAATGGGCGTGATAATCCCGATTGGTAGTGATGGATTATGTGAGACCTCAAAGAGGCATTAACCACCACATAATTCCATAGGGCATTGGATCCATGAAAACCCCTTTGCTTTAGATTCATTATTGCTTTAAATTTATTTATCGCTTTCTGTAATATTTTAAATATATTTATCGCTTTCATTTATCACGTCGTGAATATTCCCCATTTTTCTCCCTTTGTAAAATGGGCGTGATAATCCCGATTGGTCGTGGCGGATTATGTGAGACCTCAAAGAGGCATTAACCATCACGTAATTCCATAAGGCATTGGACCCGCGAGAACCCCTTGTTTTAAATTCCGTCATTGCTTTAAATACATCTATTGCTTTCCGTCATGCTTTAAATTTATTTATTGTCATTATTTCATTATTTACTACGTTGTAAATATTGTTTACCCATTCCTTTTTTTCCCTTGAATTTGGGCATGAAAACACCGAACGGTTTTGGAGGTTTTAGATAAGTCTTTCAATAGCACTAAACCCCATGTAAATCCATGAGGTGTTGGACCCGCAAATTGCCAGTATATTTTCAAAAATGGTTTTTACTCATATAAGTCTTATTTGGCACCAAAGGTTTGGATAAGTCTTTCAATAGCACCAACCCTTTGTGTAAGCCCGAAAAGG